>JAJOOE010014463.1:0-30407 GCA_036250405.1 Solanum raphanifolium
GTTACCAAAAAAATGTATTGACCACAACTGACACTCAAATTTGCACAAGAACAACCATAATCACACACAAAAGAGGTGGCAAAATTTTCAAATTAGGTTCAAAACCATTTTCAGTCAAAACAATGAGCCACAAGATAAAACATCCACAACACAATTCAACACCCAATATATATATATCAATAAACCAAATAAGCTCAATATTCACAAAAAACCATCATCAAAATAGAACCAATATGCACAAAATAGTCACAAGAGGTAGGTGTGAAAATACCTCACCCCACCAAACAAAAATAAGCAGTTGTCCTCAAATGCAACTAAGAAAAGAAATAGTATAAAGAGATAACGGGGCCCCTAGGAACTAAACGATGTGAAGATCCTGGGCTACATGGACCATCATGGAACTTTAAAATTTTGTGAACCACCAAAAAAGGTTGTAAGATTTTTTCACCTTTTGTTGTTAAACTCTCATATGGTTGAATAGATTGAACCATTTTTTCAGTGCCAGAAGGGAAGAAAGCAAGAAGAACAAAGGAGGAAAAGAGTTTCATGTTATATTATATATAACATCCCAAAAATTTCTAAGCTAAGACCCAAATCATTTTATAACACCTCGCAACTCTACTTTTAAAATTTGAATAATTCGTGTAACACCTCGAACTTTTACAAAGTCTAAAGAGGGCTAATGGGCAAGTCCACGAACCTAAAATGGACCAAGGACCTTTCACGAAACCCTAAACATTCTGTTTACAAGTTCACAGTTCGTTTATGGCATGGTGGACAACCGTCTAGGGCTGCAAAGGTAGGGGTCACCTGGATGGGACCCTAGACAGCCCATGGTGGCTTGTACGGTCTGTTTAGGGTTCACTACAAGTAACCAATCAACTTTTAAGTTTTGAGTCAACATCAAACGATCATATCTCTCCGAAAATAATTAATTAGGTGGCCCATGACCTAACAAATGAAAGGTCTTTGAGTTTTCTTTCCAACGCCACAAAGTTTGCATCATTTCGAGTTTGGAGTAAAAAGTTCTGCTCATTTTAGTAAGGTCGTGTCAGTAAGAAGAATGTTCACGGATGGCTATACGGCCCTTGAAGTGTTTCACGGACCATGGAGCCTTAAACAATCTATGTAACCTTTCTTGAAGGTCACTTCATCATATATTTAAGCAGGGGTCATTTTGGTCTTTCTCCTATGCGTTTGGTACTTGAACTACGTCGTTTAAACACATATTCCAAGCCTAAACCATGAAGTTTTACACCTAATTAAGTGCTTAGAAAGTATTAATCAGTTCTTTTAAGGTGGTTAACACTTCAAGTCATTAGAACAAGGTTCCAAGAGGAGAAAAGGTAGGGTTTCAAACGTTCTTTGACTTTAGTCGATTTCGCCAATAACTTTGATATGCTAGGTATGTAAGGTTATCATAGTGTCGGATTAGATCATCCTCACACCCTACATATGTCAAAATTCAGAGAAAGTTTAATCTAGGGTTCTATCCTTAGATTTGAGTAATCTATGTTTCTATCCCTAGATTTGAGTGTTCTTGAGATGAGTTGCTATTGAGTTCTGAGTTTTTGAGTTCCTAATTATTAAATTTCTATTCCTAATTATTGAATTGATGTATATTGTATATTAAGATTTATCAAGTTGATTGTTCATGTTTATTTTTCAGCATGAACCGTATCGCTTAGTATTCATTGAGTTCTTATTGAGAATCTTTTAAACAAACGTAATTGTTTTAAACTTAGTTTTGGGAAAGTGATTTAATAACGTTATCAAAGACACTTAATCCAGTTCTAAGCGCCAACGATCGTTAGTCAGTATATAGCCCAA
The DNA here is from genome assembly GCA_036250405.1 of Solanum raphanifolium. Lineage (NCBI taxonomy): Eukaryota > Viridiplantae > Streptophyta > Magnoliopsida > Solanales > Solanaceae > Solanum > Solanum raphanifolium. Next base: position 1,831 of record JAJOOE010014463.1, read on the forward strand.
CTAAATGAGTTGGGGTCAAATCCCACGGGGAGTGGTACATGTTTAAGATTTAAAAATAAAGTACAAATATGTTCGAATCAGTCATAGGAATAGACATTTGCGAATAAAAGCATGATTCAAATTAGGGGGTTGACATGAATTTCAAATAACGGGCGATTTTGGTTTTGACTATCAACTACAACAACAAATAATACGAAGATAACAATAGGGAGAGGGGTTCTTAGGATGTGATTCGATTACGGGCTATTATAGATAAACGGGTAGTTGCAACTATTAGAAAACAACTGTAAATCAGTGAATAAGCTAAACTATAGAGGAGGTAAACTTTCTCTTGAACAATTTACCCCGAATCAAGTCGATTTCTCTCAAACATCGACAAGCATGCAATTAAGAACAGCCTACATTTTAGTCCATTCACTCTCTCTAGCTAAATGTGTGGAAAGAGGGTTTAGGATTCACTCTTTCGAGCTGAACCCATGACAACCCAATACCCACAGACCATCAATTCAGTAATCTTGGTTTTAAAACCTCTCTCTCGAGCAAGCCAAAAAACACGAAAGTAGAACTGTATCTGCAACTACAATTATTTACTTTAAACCACAATTACTGATTGAAATCACTTCTAAACAACAATTACACTAATATTTAATAGCACCCATTAGCTAAATCAGCCCATAATCACATAATCACACCCCAAGAATTGGAGTTTTAGCTAGACATCATAAAAAGATAGAAATCGTTACCAAATTGTGTTTCCATCAACTGGGTACAATTAATTTCGTCTTTAAAAAGGTCCAAATTGAAGAATCTAGAAGACCCACTTCCAATTTCTCAAAAATGGAGAACCTCAATTCTTCAAAGCTAAGGAAAAGTTGTCTCCAAAAACTCAGAGTTTAAAACTCAAAAATTACTCTAATGAATGTTCAGAATAAAATTTGATACTAAACATAATGTTTGAAAATGTATTTATAGTCGCCAAAAATATGCTACGAAGGGCCATTCAGCGCAGTAAGTCAGGCTCGCCGATTAACTCGGTGGTCCGTCCTTTGGTCAGTTCCATCGCCTTTTTGTTTTGGCCTTTAGCATCTTCAAGTTCTGTAACTTTGGGCGATCCAACACTGCATCGCGGAACCACTCGGCGACACGCCGACTGCTCCTTTCTCTGGCAGAATTGATTTTCTCCTTCAGGGCTTGGCACATTGGAACTTTAGGCGAGATTGTGTTCATTCAGCTACTTGCCAAAAGGACTCAGCGATCACCAAGCCTTCATTTCTTCGTTCTTTCAGCTCATTTTGTTCCTTTTTGCAAATTAGTGTCAATGCTTTGTTCCTCAATCCAAATACCTAGAAATCAAGGATTTTACATCAGTTATTGCCACAAAACAAGCATTTGAGGACACTAAATCATTATAAATAAGCTCTAAATGAATCTAAATTGTGGACTCATCAACACCCTTAACTTAAAATTTTGCTTGTTCTCCAGTACGGCATTTCAAAATGGATGTCTCAAACAGTGCTACACAAGACTCAATCATGAATGTACACAAAAAGACTCGACTTACTCATGCAAGGATCTTTGTGCACTCAAAGATTCAAAGTTGTGATTCACCAATATCAAAGATTCTCTAGTTCACAATACTTGCTTCAAATGCAAGTTCAAGCTCAACAAAGGTACTCAAATTCCCTCACACAAAGAATGATTCCATATTTACACACAATGACTCAACAATTAATAGCTCCGGAATCACAAACAACTCTCGCACTCACAAAGAAGAACACATGTATGACTTCACCCATAGGTTTGCCCTTATTTTCCAATCAACACTTGTTTCAGCTCACTCAAGATCAAAAAAGTCTTTTCAAGGCTTGTAATGGGGCTGAGTGTAAAAGTATGGTCATTTAGGCTCAGTGGCTTCTATACTCATGAAATATGGTATGAACAACACTTTCCTCTTTTTTCTTCATCATTCTCATTCATGCTCAAAAGTCACCCCATTATTCACTTTCCAAGGACTATTAGTCACCCCATTTCTTTTGCATTTCCACAACATTATTTCAAACTTTTTCATTCTTTTTATTTTCTTCTTCTTTTCTTTTTCTCTCTCTCTCTCTCTTTTGTATGGAGGGGTTCCATATTTCTCAAAACCATGGGTCAAAGGGGACTTCTTTGCACTTCTTGATTCACCTTCTCTTTTCACCACACCCCTAACTTAGGCTTCTAGCCTAAGTTGGCTATTCAAACAAACCACAAATTATGAGGATTATAGGTAATGGATAAAGAAAGGTCACAATTGCACCAAGTTTCTTCCAAGGAAAGGGGTAAGGCTCAAAGGGTGCTCAAACAAAGATCACACACTCACAAGGTAGGCCACAAAAGAGGTATAATGTCAAATTGTGTCACTCTTTAAAATTGTTTCCTAAGGTCATTTCAAGAGCTCACATCACTTGGTCAACCGAACCAACGGGGCAAATTCTAGGTGTCATCACACATGGTTCACGGTAAGCTCATCACATAAGGCATTGGCACCAATGTCAAACAAAACTCCACACTTTCGCTAGTTTGCAATGATCATCACAAGTGACTTATTCGATAACCGGCTAGTCACAACGAGATGCAAAAAGTTCACATATTGTCTATGCAACTTCATTTGGCCTTATCGTAGCCGCACATTCATTTTTGTTCGATTATGAGCACTTTTCAAGTCATCGGTATTGATCAACACCGATACTCAAATTTGCAAGAGAATAGCCACACTCAAACACAATCAAGAGGTGGCACTAAATTTTCAAAACGAGTCAAAAACCATTTACAATTAAACCAAGGAGCCACAAGCTTAAATATCCATAAAAGTAGTGTAAAAACACAATAAGAAGCACAAAACCCAATAAATACAGAAAATATCATCAAAACAAGAGGTAGATATGGAAATACCTCACCCCCACCACAAACAAAAAACAATTTATCCTCAAATGCAATAAAATATCCAATAAGTCAATAAAAGAAAGACAAAGAGGGAGGTAAAGAGAAGTCATGTCTAAGCAGTCGCTCCATCTGTCAGGGCATCAGTGCTCGGTGTAGTACTCTGAACCAGGGTCTCAGTACGCAGAGTCACATCAACACTACCGAATCCACTAGGAGCTGCCATGGACGTCTCTGTTAGCGATGTCTGGATCACTGACTGTACAATCATCTCCTCTAGATCTGGTAGGTCACCATATATGCTCTCCTCCCTCACCTCTATCTGCTACTCATCTGTCTCTTTCTTTGACTCATCAGCTGTTATGCCATCCCTATGTACGTTTCCGGTGGTGTATGGAGGAATCACAGAAGTCTCTAGGCCATCTACATCATCTATTGCCTCTAATAGTGAAGTGAAGTCTACAGACTTGAGATAGTCTACATCCTTCCTCAAATCTGTCACTTCAGCTTTCATAGTCGTAACCTCAGAAGACTCCCCCTGTCTACTCTCACAAAAAGGGACTCTCACCATCAAATCATCAATAAAAGTCTGGAGGGGGGTGAGTGCAGCAAAGATGACACTCTCAATCATCCATGGGGACAAATGCCTCCAGTTGGGTAGCCCTCACATCAGCTGAATGAGCCAGGTGCCCCATCTTCATGATCGTAGCCTGAGTAATCCTGTTGGGCTAGGCTGCAGTAGAGGTACCGGGGGCCTAGGAGGAAGAAGTGGGAGCAAATGTACCTTAAGGCCCGGAGGCCGGAGTAGGCAAATATGCCTCTGCAGGTATAGAGTCAATGTCCACCTTCAGAGATGTATCCACCGGAGCAGCTCTCCTCCTGTCGGCCTCCTCCCGAGTGTACTCGACCTCAATACGCCGGATGTCAATGGAGGATGAAGGGGTAACCTCAATATCTCTAGTCGCATCCCGGAGGGCTCCAGCATGACGTCAAAACTCTGTGATCAGCACCGGGAATAGAAGGAGGACTGCCTCTATTTGGCCCTCATGGAAATCTCCTGCTCTATGATGAGTCCCAGGTTAATGCTCCTCTTGGATATGATTGACCCAAGACAGGCTGCCTTAGGGTGGCGGAAGATAGACCCATTCTGGGAAGGCATAATGGTGCTACTGAAGAAGCCAAACCAGAATCGAGCAGCAATATTTAGGTCTTTTTTCTCGATGGGGACCCCTACCTCGATCCACCTCGGGTGGTATTGAAAATTAAAGGTGCGAACCATCCCTTTCAATCATCAAGGGACTGAGTAGTAGGCAAGCCCTCAATGCCACTGTAGCACCTAGACCCCTATTGAGTACAATATTAATGTACTCACTGTTACACCTTACTTCTTTTCATCTGACCATGACAGACTTCACTGGTCTGAAAGCCCTGGCCATCTTCTTTCCCTTGGGTACCAAGTCACCATATGTTGTATAGAACTCCTGGACCCCTGAAGGAATATAGGGGCCTCGGGGCCTAGTGAACTGCTTAAACCGATGGTAATGGAGTGTATCCCTCACATTGGATTATTTACCCTCTAGGCCCTCTATAGATAGTAGCTTATACTCAAGAATAGTTCGCAACCCATCAACTGTTAGTATGTTGAGTAGCCGGGAGGAGGAACCACTGGTGGTATTGGAGCTACCGGAGGTGCCGAAGCTGGCATTGTATCTGCTGGAGAGGTGGCTGCTGGGACTCTAGCTGAGTCAGGGAGAGATCTAGCACGGATCTCTGTTCTCCGAGACTGTAATAGCTGATCATCCTCCAGCTCAGATAATACAGATTGGGAGTCAAAGGCCTCTCCCTCGCTACTGGAGTTGTGCTTCGGGACCAAAGATATGGGCCTCTTGCCCTTGCCTTTTCCTCCCTTTGGAGGCTCTGCTCTTCCCTTTTTATGAAGGTTGGCTCCTCTTTCATTTATAGTTATGCCCCGTGCTCTTTTACGAGGCGTCATGTCAAGGTTAGTTCTAGCCATATTTGCAAAAAAATCGAGGAAAGTTAAAAACAATTCAAGAAAATGCACAGAAAATTGATTGCAGACAGACTCGCCGATCCGGTCGGCGAGTCGTTGAATCACAATCGGGCTCACCAAAAGGATTAGCTCAAAATTTTCTTAGAAAAATGGCATGTCGTAGAAGGAAAGGGCCTTTCGGTGAATCGCCGACAGCATTCAGCGAGCAAGGACAAGCCCATCGAAAGTTACAATTCATTTTTAGGGGTTAGGGGCGCAAATAAGGGTGATCAAGAAGGACTTTCGCCGAGTGCAGTCGGTGAATTCAGGATTCTTGCCAAAATTTACAGCACCCAAACTCCAAATTTAGCATGAAATTAAAGGAGATACGAGGGATTCATCGAACTGCCAAGTGGTTCGGCGAGCTCAACCCAGCTCACCAAACGACCCAAGGTGCCTACTTTCAACCCAACTTCCAAATTTCAACCCCACAACCCCCGAAAACAAAATCAAAACATGCACACCTTCAATTAAACAAAGACCCATTATACCCATGCCCCCAACATACTCAGATTTCTCCCAATTTAGCCAAATTTGTCCATTTGACGCCTTTAGCCCTTAGGAATGACGTCAAACGCTCCATCATCCAGCAAAATACGACATTTGGCAAAAATACGGGTTACTCAGACTTCACCCGACTAGACCCACCATCAACATAGCAACACCCAACAATTTTGATCAAATTTAAGGCATGCAGCATTTGAGAAATCAACGATATCGACAACTTAGGCAAGATATTCGAATTAAAATAGGCAATCAAGTAAACAATTACGAATCAAAGAGGTCAAGAACACATCACTAAGATAAAAATCATCGCAAATGATTAAAAATCGCTAAATATAAATTCGGAGTTCGGAAAACCAACCTTATATGCCAATTAAACAAGTTGACAAGCTAGGCGGCAAAAAATCCAACTCCGACCACAAACTTGGTGACTAAAATGCAGTAAAAATACAATAGAAAATGTAGTACGGGTGTGAGTTTAGAAAGTTTAAAAGTAAGGGAATGTGAAAGATTTTAAACGTTTGAAGTTTTGGGCTTTAAAAATCGTCCAGTTCTCGCCCAGTCGACGACATAAATTTTGCTCGCCAACCCACTCGGTGACACACCGAGTGGGCACTTACCTCATCAAGTTTTATAGGACCTCCAGTTAATGGGGGGGGGTCTATACGGCAGACAAAATCGTGATCACCGACCTGGTCGGCGTTTCGACAATTCTCTCCTGGCCTCGCCGAGTTTTACAGACTCAAACCCTAGAATTCCTTGAGTCCAACGACGGTCCAAGTCAGGCTCACCAACCTCTTCGGCGAGTTGCAGACTGGACTTTTAGCTCGCCAACCTGCACTTTCCAAACATTCAACACTTTAACTTGCACATTCAACACACCATTATTTCAAACTCCAAAATAAAGTGATAAAACCTTGGTTTGCCTCCCGTGAAGTACCTTAGTTAACGTCGTGGCATGACGCAAGTCCTCACTCAAACTTCATTCTTGGGGTTGACCTTAGTGTCACTAGGCAGCCCCTCTTGTTGTCTCAGGTAGAGATGAGGCAATACATGACCCATGAGGGTCTCAATTAGCTGGATAGATCTAAGTGAGAGGCAGTCATCTGATTTAGCATTTTGACATTCTCCCTTATCTCTTCCAGCAGTCTATCATGCTCATTGAGCTTTTGGAGAATGATTGAGAGCGTTTTCTCAACACATCTACCCTCATTGTCCTTAGGCTTTCTCCGCTCATGAGGGGGTATGTATCTATCTTTCCTTTTGCACTGGACCTCAACCTCTAATATATTTTTGGCCAAATCATCCAGCTGAGTAAATAGTGTGACCAAATAGTGGTCTTTCTCTATTTCTTGGTTGGTCTCAGTTATACGATCGATGAGTTAGGTTATTATTGCATAGGGTAGTCTTGTGAGACCACCCGGAGAAATTTGGTCAACCACTCTTCTATTTTTTGGGCCAAGACCCTTGTAGAAGCATTCCAGAAGCATCTTTTCTGGAATTCCATGAGTAGGGCACTGCTGCAAGAGGTCCTTAAATCTTTGCCACAACTCATAAATGGTCTCACCCTCCAATTTCTTGAAGGTTAGGATGTCATCCCTAAGACTCATCAATCTCAAAGGAGGGTGATCCATTTGGTCACTGTTGCTACCAGATATGCTCAATTTCTCTGCTCAACAAGCTACATGAAAACCAAAACTGAAAGTAAGTAGATTCAACTATGATTAAAAAGAACAAAATTCAACTTAACTAAAGAATCTTAACTAACACTACTCCTCGGCAGTGGTGCCATTTTGGTTTAATAACGTTATCAAAGACACTTAATCCAGTTCTAAGCATTGACGATCGTTAGTCAGTATATAACCCAACTAAATGAGTTGGGGTCGAATCCCACATGGAGTGGTGCGTCTTTAAGATTCAGAAGTAAAGTAAGAATATGTTCAAATCAGTCAAAGGAATAAACATTTGCGAATAAAAATATGATTCAAATTAGGGGGTTGACACGAATGTCAAATAACAAGGGGTTTTGATTTTTACTCTCAGCTACAACAACAGCAAATAATACGAAGACAACAATAGGGAGACGGGTTCTTAGGATGTGATTCGATTATGGGCTATTATAGACAAACGGGTAGTTGCAACTATTAGAAAATAGTTGTAAATAAGTGAATAAGCTAAACTACAGAGGAGGTAAACTTTCTCTTGAACAATTTACCCCGAATCAAGTCGATTTCTCTCGAACATCGACAAGCATGCAATTAAGAACAACCTATGCTTTAGTCCATTCACTCTCTCGAGCTGAATGTGTGCAAAAGGGTTTAGGATTCACTCTATCAGGCTGAACCCATGACAACCCAATACCCACAGACCATCAATTTAGTAAGTTTGGTTTTAAAACCTCTCTCTCGAGCAAATCAAAAATATGAAGGTAGAACTGTATTTGCAACTACAATTCTTTAATTTAAACCACAATTACTGATTGAAATCACTTCTAAACAACAATTACACTAATATTTAACAATGCCCATTATCTAAATCAGCCCATAATCACACCCCAAGAATTGGGGTTTCAGCTAGACATCATAAAAAGATAGAAATCGTTACCAAATTGTGTTTCCATCAACTGGATATGATTAATTTCATCTTTACAAAGGTCCAAATTGAAGAATCTAGAAGACCCACTTCCAATTTCTCAAAAATGGAAAACCTCAATTCTTCAAAGATAAGGAAAAGTTGTCTCTAAAAACTTAGAGTTTAAAACTCAAAAATTACTATAATGAATGTTCAGAATAAAATTTGATAATAAACATAATGTTTGAAAATGTATTTATAGTCGCCAAAAATATGCTGCGAAGGGCCATTTGGTGCAATAAGTCGGGCTCGCCGATCAACTCGGTGATCCGCCCTTTGGTTAGTTCCATCGCCTTTTTGTTTTGGCCTTCAGTATCCTCAAGTTCTGTAACTTTGGGCGATCCAACACTGCATCGCAGAACCACTCGGCGACACGCCGACTACTCCTTTCTCTTGCTGAATTGATTTTCTCCTTCAGGGCATGGCACACTGGAACTTGAGGCGAGATTGTGGTCATTCGGTGACTCACCAAAAGCAATCGGCGATCACCAGGCCTTCATTTCTTCGTTCTTTCAGCTCACTTTGTTCCTTTTTGAAAACTAGTGTCCATGCTTTGTTCCTGATTCCAAATACCTTGAAATCAAGGATTTTACATCAATTATTGGCATAAAACAAGAATTTGAGAACACTAAATCATTATAAATAAGCCCTAAATGAGTCCAATTTGTGGACTCATCAGAAAGCAAAATGGAGTCTCGAGAAAGAGTTGGAAAAATGATTTTCGAAAGAGTATAAGGGAACTAAGTAGTCCCAAATGTATCATTTTGTTACATTGAGAAAAAAACTATGATTCATGATTAGTATGACAGTCAAGCATGTCATCAATGTATAAGAAGTATGACATGTTGATATGCCATCAATGTTTATGCAGTATGACTTCCCGATTCATAATGATCATATCTCAATAAACATTTGTTTTAAACTATTTTTTTTAGAAAGTAAAGCAGAGTTTGAGTATATGTCAAAGAGAAATTTTGATTGCTAAATGAGTTTATGAATTGAGAGATAATTCAAAGCATTAAATCTTTTAAGAGGGTATTTTGAGTAATTACCTCAAAACAAAAAAATAGTATGTTTTATTCATTTGAGCACTTTTATATATTACTAAGAGTAGTATTGAGCACTGATATGGGGATGAGTTTAGACAAATCAAAATCCTCATAAACCATGTATGCCAACATGGGTAAAGGATCTTACTTTTTAGATGAATCCCTATTTTCTTAGTGGATTTACTTAGTGGAGAGGTTCTATACCCCGACACGGTATAAGACAGTTCTGCTAGACTCTTACTCCTAGAATAGACTCACTAATATGTGAGGAAATGCTGAAGGGATCAAGAAGTTGTTTAGGGGAAATGCCAAACCTCATGGCTACATAAAGAGTCACAAAATACAAACTCGCAACTTGATCAAGTAAGGCATAAACATCAATAGAAAAGTCATTAATCAGAACATTGACAACATCTGGCTCCTAATCTTGATGACTAGACATAGCATACATACTTTTTGAACTTATGCCTGCTCCTGAAGTAGCACCCCTTGGTGCAGTCCTATATAGTGGGGGTGTCGAAAAAGGTTGGACCCTGTTGCACCCGTTACCCTGGTTCCACATTAGTAATTCCCTAGAAAACTGACCAGCCCATCTACACTTGTAACAAGTATCAGTACAAGCACGACAGTCTCCTAGATAAAGCTTACCGCACATACCACAGTGTGGGTTGTGAGTGTACACTTGTGCCACACTGCTCTACGACTAAGAACCTTGAGCTTTAAAATTTCTTGGATTTCTTGTTCTTTTTATAATTCTTGTTCATTGGTACAAGCGCACTAGCTGAAGATGGAGCATGCACATATGACCTTTGTTGGAAGGATGAACGATTTCAATTCCTGGTCTTCTACTGGATGACTCATAATTTGTGTTCTTAGCCCTCTTATTGCGGAACTCTTCCCTATCTTTGAACTTGTCCTCCTCCACCTGTTGTACATGAATCATAAGCCTAGCTATGTCCATGTCCCCTATCAATATAGCTACATTCCCTTCCTTATTAGATAAACAGGATAGCCTAGACACAAACAAACTCATTCTGCTTCTCATATCAACCACAATCTCCGGAGCATAGCAGGATAGTTGAGTGAACTTGAGGTTGTACTCTTGCACACTCATAGACTCCTGATTTAGATTAAGAAACTCTCTTACCTTGGTTTCCCTTAGCTCTTGAGTAAAGATGTGCCCTAAGAGAATTCTAAAACATAGTCCAACCTAAGGATGGTTCTCTTTCTCCTCTAGTCTCTTTCCACTAGTCGTGCCATATCATAGAAACACCCTTGAGCTGGTATGTAGCCAAGTCAACACGCTTAGCATCACCAACATGCATGACCTTAAACACCTTTTAAAGGTGAACCACAAAGTTTTCTAGATCCTCATTGAGCTTTGACCCTGTGACTCCGGGAGATTCATTCTTAGAAACTCTTGGAGTCTAGGCATATCAATCTCATCCTGATGACCAACTCCATGGCGACCAACCTGCGATGTCACCACTTGAGTCAATATCTTAATAGCATTCCTAAACTCAGCATTAGTGTCATCTCCATGAGGGAGTTGCACTCCTGGTGCATTAAAAGCTTATTGATCTTGAGGATTAGCATTCCTCCAAGCATGACGTCCTCGAACATCTCTTCACAGAGGCATAATCTAAAAAGACATGCGTAAGCACGAGTTAGAAGAAACTTTTCTAGAGTTGAACTCAATCAGACAAATATGAGTAAGAAGAAAATGAAAAGTTCCTAAACATCGTAGCTTGCTCATTATAGATATGGTGTGCTTCACACCGAGAAGAATAACTCTAATTGACACGACTTCATAGACACCCTAGGACTAAGGCTAGCAATTGGACCGGATTTTGGCCGGTCCGATTCCCGTACCAGTAAGTCTTGTATCGGTTGAATCGGTAAGGAACTGGTCTTATAAGTTACCAGAACAGGTACCGAAATGGAACCCATTTTTTTATCTGGTTGATCCAATTCGGTATGACCCGGTTCCTGTCTGGTTGATCTTGTTCAACGGTCAGTTTCCCGTTTTATTTTTATATTTTTAATGTGAACGTTAGAAATAGTCGTTGGGTCCCTTCTAGCCATTGGGATGGGGCCCAAAATGGCTCAAATTTACCCTTCACCCCTCTCTAACCCCTTAACACTATAAATATACTAATATTCTTTCATTTAAATCACAAATTCACAAACTATTTCATTAACATCTTACAAAATCTATCAATTTTCAATCTCTCATAAATTCATAATTATTATTTTGTGATATTGCCTTGGAGTTTGGATTTCAGAGATTTATTTGAAGTAAATCGGAAGCTTCAATTGGCATCTCTCAATTCCGGCTTTGGTTATACGTCTACTTTTACGTAGACGTTTGGTACATTCGTTCCAACTTTAATTTTTTATTTGTTATATTATCTTGATTGTTTTTCATAATATTTAATTATTTTAAACTTGAACATGAATTCGGAAAGAATAGTGGTAAAAGACCAATGTCGGAAAGAAAAAATAATAGGGGAGGAGGAAGTAGTTCTAGTTCTAAACATTTGTCACCTAGATTTAGAATTCATACTAATGATTATACTCATGTTGATGAAACTTCTTTTATATCACGACCTATTGAATTTAATTCCAAAAATGAAGTAGATCATGAGACTTTAAATAGATGTTTTACTAATTTTGAGGAAGAATTAGATGAGGAAGTAGAAATAAATTATGAAGATGATGAGACCCCTACCCTTACTAGTCCCGCTACCAAATTTTTTAGATTTAGAATTCATACTAATGATTATACTCATGTTGATGAAACTGTACGTGTTAAAAGATCTTTAATATGGAAATTTTTTGTACAAAATGAGGAAAAATCTGTTGTTACTTGCACCAAAAGTAAATTGACCATGAAACATATGACTACAGGTACACAAGGGGAAACAAGACGACTAAGAACGCATTTGAGAAAGTGTAATAAAGAATTTGCTCGCCTAAATAATATAGAAAGGGCTAATAGAAATGCAATACACATACCTAAAAATTTTATGGGAGTTAGAGGTTCTAATATGGTTCAACGTGTATTAAATATGACTAACCCGGCTGGCCGAAGCACACACCGCGCATATAGTAAAGAAAAAATCGTAGAGAATTAGCTAAAATGGTTGTTGTTTGTGGTTTGCCTTTTTCATTTCCTTCACATCCTGGTTTTATTCATTATATTTGGGAATTATATAACCCAGATTATGAAGGCATTTCAAGAAGTACAATTAAAAGTAATCTTTTTAAATACAAAAAAAATATTGTCATTTTCTTCGTTGTTTATTTGTTTATTATGATGGTAGATTATCTATTACTTCTGATATGGGACGTAGTCCTAATGGTAATGATTATTTTACAATTATTGTCCATTGGATTGACCATGAATGGAACATGCAAAAACGAATATTAGGATATAAATATGTTGAAGAAACTAAAACCGGTTCTTATATAGCAACAAAAATAAGCTCTATTTTACAATTTTATGAAATATGTTATAAAATAATGAGTGTCACTTTAGATAATGCTTCTAATAATTTAGAAGTAATTGATTATTTAAAATGTAGACTTTGTCCAATTGATAATGATTCTTTTCATATTAAGTGTGCCGCACATGTTTATAATTTGGTAGTAAAAGATGATATTTCTCAATTTGGAATTTCTTGTGAAAAAATTAGAATTGCTTGTAATAGGATTTTTAAAGCTAAAATAAAAGCTAGAATTACAGAATTTAAAAATCGTTGTAAGACATGTGGACTTGCATATAGAAAAGTTCCAAAAGAAGTATGCACTAGATGAAATTCTTTATTTGAAATGCTTGAAGTTGCTTATATTTATCAAGAGCCGATACAATTAGTTTTTAATGCTCATAATGTGGACCCGAATTTAAGAATTGGCTATGAAGATTGGGAAAATACAAAAGAACTTATTGAATTTTTAAGTGTTTTTTATAAAGCAACAAATGCTGCTTCTGGTCAATATTATCCAACTATTTCTTCTGTTTTAGTAAATATTTGTGCTATTTCATCTGAATTTGCAAAATATAAAGGAAAAGTTCAATTTAAAGATTCACTTCCTTTTATAATTGAAAATTTCAAAAAATATTTTTTCCCTATTCCTCATATCTATTTGACTGCTACTACATTCAACCCAAATTACAATTAAAAGGTGTTCAAAGAACGGTTGAAAAGATTTATGCAAATTTAGAAATTAAAGATGATGAAACTCCTAGTGTTGAAGATTGTAAAAGTAGCATATTTACAAAAGCTAGAGATTTATATAATACATATAAAGCTATGGAAAAAAATATTTCAATAGTTGAACCTCCATCTTGTAGGCCTAGAAGTGATGATATGGATGATTTTATGGATGATTATCTTGAGATTGAATCCTCTACCAATAATGATTTTGATTTATATTTCCATCAGACACGGGAAAAGATTAGGCATGAAGAAGGACAGCTTCAAGCTCAAATATTAGTATGGTGGAAGAATCATGAAAATGAATTTCCGACCCTTGGTAGGGTTGTTCGAGATGTGCTATCGATTCAAGCATCATTGGTCGCTTCGGAGCAAGCTTTAGTGCAGCAAGATTTATAATTGGAGATCATCGATATTCATTAGAAAAGGATAGTTTGGAAATATCAGTGTTGTTTAGAGATTGGGTCAATGCCGAAAGAAGAAATACTAAACTACCACAATTAAGTAGCCAAATAGAAGACGAAATAGATGAAATATTTGGTGATAATAGTGATGATGGCATGGAAGCAATGGAAGAAGAACGACAAATACAAGTTCCAAAAAATGTTTCTTTTGAAATGATACAAAAGTTCCGAAAAGATTTTCAAAAAAGTTTCAATGATTAGTACAATAATTAATATTCAATACCTAGATTATGTACTCTTTCTAGTATTTGTATTTGTACAATTTATTTATTTGAATAAATATACGGCTATTCGCTTTGATTTTCTTCTAAAATAGTCTCTTATATTTAATCCAAGTCATTTTACAAATTTAATTTTCAACTATTTTAATACTAATCTAATATAAAATTGAATTTTTAGGTTTAAACTTTAAATTCAATTTAAACTTTAAAGTCAATTTTAAACTTTAAAGTTTAAACTTAAATTCAATTGAAACTTTAAAGTTTAATGTTTCAAATTGAAGTTTTATAAAAAGTTAAAGAATAAGTTAATAAATATTTAATAATATAATATTATTAATATTAAATATAATAATTTATAATATATATTATATAACAATTAAAGTTAATAAAAAAATAAAAAAAATTACCGGTACATGACAATGATTCGGTAAGAACCGGTTCCGGTCCGGTCCAAATCGGTTCCTATCCGTTAACTACGAGACCGGCGGAACCTTCAAAAAATTCCGGTAAAACCGGTTTAGGTAAGACCCGATTCCGATAATTTGATCTGGTAACAAGGACCGGTTCCGGTAAAACCGGTCATGTTGATCCGGTCCTGTCCAATTGCCAGCCTTACCTAGGACTATTGAAGTCAGTGCCCTAATACCAAGTTTCTCACACCCTGATCCTACACACTAGATGTGGTCGGCACTTGAGAACCATTGCTGGTCCCCAAGAAAAACATTGGCCTAACTAACTACATAGCGGAAGCCTGACTCAAGCAGATATATACTTTAAAACTGAATGAAATAATTAAGTCAAAGTACTCAATTTAATTGTCTGAAAATACTGAATAAAAGCAGTAATAGAAAGGGACTATTTCTTCAATTTATTTTCACTTTTCTTTACTAAAGCATTATTCAGAAGGAAATCAATTATTCTCTTATCTTTCTTACTTTCAAATAGTGTAACACCCCGCTACTAGAAATACTTAGAATTAGAAAGAAACCATTTTTGGAAATAATCAAATTTGGAAAGTTTGACAAAGTTAAGCTAAGTTTGAGTTTTGGGTCAACTTTAAATGACAATAACTCCTAGTCCAGGAAGATATAGGTGTGCTACAAGATACTTTAGGAAAGATCTTTGAATTATCTTTCCAACGCCACCGAGTTTTCTCATTTTCGAGTTCGTATTAGGGAGATATGCCTATTTGAAGTCGGGCAGTCTAGATAAGGAAAGTCAAAACCGGATTTTAGAAGGGTATTATGTATTTTCACTACCCAATTAATTAAATTCATTTTTGTTAATTAAGTTGGGGTCTAAACTGATTGGATTCAGCTTACGCTTCATAAAAATAAGTTAGGGTTTTGAGAGAAGAGAAAAGAAGAGGAGAAGGAGCTTAGAATCATCCCGTTCTTGAAGATTTGCTTGTGGATTTCGCCAAGGGTTGATCCCTACGAGGTATGTGAGATCACATAGCTTTGGGTTAGTTCAACCATGTGCCAATCATGATTTAATTCAGTGAATCTATGTTATTGAAAGTATAGAAATTGAGTTCTTGATGGATTGTGTTGAAGTTTCTATTGGGTTCTTGATTGTTGAAGTAGCTGAGAAGTTCTTGAGTTAAATTCATGAAAGTTGATGCTGTTTTGAGTAGATTCTTGCATATTTTGGTCATGTATTCGAATCTTAGTGTTTGGGGGAAAACACCAATTGAATCTAGAGGGTTTAGACTTGAAAAACGACCAAGAGAATTCATAAAAAATCTAGGGAAAAGGGGTAGGGCGCCGCGCCACTCAGAGCTCCCCACACAGGCGTCTAAAGTTTGGCCTCTGGGGCGCCGTGTCAGCCAGTGTCTGTAGTTTTGGGTCTAGCGTCCCGCACCACTCAGAGCGCTAGGGTTGCCAAGTCCCTACCCTTTCCCACTACTTTCCGTTCGAGTTCCCTTGAAACGTACCTATGTTTTCTAGTTGATTTCTACACTCGCAGGTACATCTAAACAACATGGAATCATCCATAACATGAGATCATGAGATCATGAGCCTTGAATCCATAATTTAATTCAAGGAAAGTTAAGAGTCAAGTCAAGATAAGTTCATAGAGTCTTCAGAAGGACTTTTACAATTGTTTTAACTTTGTTTTAAGACTTGAGTTTTGTGTTGAGTAAAGAGTAAACACCGATTGAGTTTTAAGACTTGAGTTTTGTTTTAAGACTTGAGTTTTAACAAAGTGTAAATTTTTTTACATTTAAACAAGAAAGGAAACACCGATTTCCAATAGAGCATATGAGCTAGTTTTCAGTAAAGAACATATGCTTTCACAATTAAGCAAGAGAGGAAACTATGATTTCCAAGAGAGCCTTTGGGCTAGTTTTTTGATTAATTATATAAAACCATAAAAAAGAGTTATGTTTTTAAAACATATGAGCTAGTATATTTTGGGAGTAGTATTGAGCACCGATATGGGGGAGAGTTTAGACAACTCCCAGCCCCCATAAACCATGTAACCATCATAGGTAGAAAAGGGTCATACTTTTTAGATGATTCCTTAGTGATTTTTTTTAGCATAGACTAGTGGATCCACTTAGTAGTTAGGTTCTATACCCCTGGCAAGGTATAGGATGGCCCTGGCAGCGTGAGGCAGAACACTGTATCATCACATAGCTCTTAAGTGATGGTTGTCGGTTAGAGAAACTCCCACAAAAGTATTTTGTATTCTTATAGACACAGTGTTAATTGTATTTTTATATAAAAACAGAGTTTATATTGCGTCCTTGCATACAAATTGAGTTACCATTGTATTTCTAAATACACAGAGTTGTTATCCATGTTTTAAAAGCTTTTCTTTATATTGCATTTACATTATTGTTTTATTTAGAAATGAGTTGAGTTGAGACCAGGTATGTACCTTCAGTTCCTTTCAAGCTTATGTCTTGTTTTAGTCTTCCTCTCGCATTCTCGTACATTCAATGTACTGATGCCAATTGGCCTACATATTTTATGATGCAGATACAGGTAACCAGGATCAGCATCTAGCACATCGTTGATTCTAGTTGAGATTCAGATTTGTTGGTGAGCCTCCTTGCTTCTGGAGGACCCTTTTTTATTTGCTTTCAATATTTTAGTTCATTAGGATGTCGTGGGTCTTGTCCCGACGTCCATCTCAATTGTTTAGAGGCTTCATAGATAGTTGGTTGATGTTAGTTCTTCAGTCTTTCCATTTGTGTTTTGATGTTTGAGACTTGAGTGCCATTTTGGCTAGTGAATGTTCTTTATACATTCTAAGTTATCTATTGAGATTTTAGTTTACTTTTTAAAATATTTTTATCATGAGTAAGTCTTCCGCTAAGAGTTAAGCTAGGCCAAGGGTTTGTTTGGGACCAGCAATGGTTCTCGAGTGACGGTCCCTCCCAGGGTGAAGGATCGAGGCGTGACAAATAGTACATATGAAATCATTTGATTCTTTCTTAGACTCTTTTCAAAACATGCATTTAACCATATAAGAAATTGATGTATAAGAAATCTCATATAATAATCTCTATAAAGATGACTTTTAGAAACAAATAGGTTTCATGTGATAGGAAACATGAACAAAAATTTAGAATTCAATATGCATAATAAAAATCAAAATCTCAATAATTAAGGAATTGGAATTCAGAACAAGAAACACAACTAAATTTGGATTTTAAGAGACTACATATAAACGCTCTAAACTTAACCTTTTATTGAATTAATTTATATGTTATCACGACCCAGGGGTACCCCCTAGATGTGACACGGCGTATAAGAATCTGAAAAGCCTTATACAAGCCTCATAGCATATCATAACATAAGAATATAGAAAAAAGTGCAGAAATTTAAAACTTTCCCTTACAATCAAAGTCTCTTAAAAGAAACAAGTGGGAGTCTACAACACTATATCTCAAACCATCTATAACACTTGAATACAATCTTAGGGACACAACCCTTACAAAAGTGTAAAACATAATAAAAGACAAAAAAGGACATAATGGTCAATCCCTCGAATACTATGAGGACTCACCAATCTTCTTCTTCTTGATCTACTAAGGTCCTAGCCACGAGGGTGGAAGTCGATATCGCCGAACCCTACACTTATAGAAAATGTAGAAATATGGGTTAGCACAAAATTGTACTAAGTATAGAAGCCATGCATAAAAATCCTTAAAACATGCAAAAAAGGACATTTTAGTTGAAACCATACTATATGCCAATTTTGAACATCATCTTCGAAATAGTGGTGAATATAGCTCATAAGACAACTCATGTACAATTCATCATAGCATAAAGGATATCATCATAATCACAAGCATAGTCTCCAAAATAAACATAATGCATACCCCAATCATTACAAGACATAGTTCTAACACATAGTTCAGTACCAATATCATCTCATTACAATAGAACCATCACATAAGTAACCCTAGGTTATACTTGTGCAATGCATAGAAAGGATCCCATGATCCTATCTACATTAAGTACCACTTTTAGGCCACCATGCTCATACTTATCATGCTTTGATCTCATCCATAGTCAATACGCATAGGCAAGGAAACATTCATGTTCATAGCTTATAACAAGGAAAGCCACTCTTAGCAACAATCCACAACATACATGCATAAATTCACATATCTTCATAGCATAAGAAAACCACACCATAACCCCTTTCATGGTCTACTTGTGCAATGCATAAGTGAAGTCCCATACCCCCACTTACACTAAGTAGAGCTCATTGAGAAGTCATAAGTATAGTTCATGTTCATGCTCATAATCCATATAAAGCATGCATTACCACATAAATCATCATATCATAAGACAAAAATACCATGAACAATCTCAAAGCCTACTTGTGTAATGCATGAATGAAGTCCCATACCCCCACTCATACTAAGTAGAACCTCTTGAGGAACCATAGTACATAACTCATGGTTTTGTTCTTATTTTCTGTTCATGGAGGGAAAATAGTCTTAACCGACATAGACTATGTGAACTACATGGAATCCAGTGTCATGTCCCACACCGAAAAGAGATATCCTACTTGCCTAAGGTAGAACTACATTTATTAGCTTTTAAGTGGATCCACTAGCTAAAGACCTATGTAGGCACATATTTATGGGATAGGGAGATTGCTACTAGAAACCCCAAACCTATTGTATTGACAGGAGAGCTTCCATCTCATGAGGTTACTTTAGATGACCCGGCCTATTGTATTTACGGGAGGGCCTCTACCTCATTTTCCATATCCTCTCGCTACTAAACATTATTTCCCAAGATTTCATGTTTAGTCTTGAATTGAATTTACATGCATGAAGGAGTTTCTAAACCCTCCACCCAATACAATTCATAAAATAGCTCATGGATTCGATAGGTGAGAATGGACTTTCAACCTTTGAATCATCAATATGTGAGTAAACCTTTCACATCATGTTCATAGTGTGTTCATGAGAATAGCCTTTCAATCAACACAATCATACTATCATAATCATAGACATTTCATGCATATTCATGTGTAAAGGTGCATATGAGAAATAGCCTTTCAATTAACACCATAGATACGTCATAATCATACTCATGCATGGAATGTGTGCTATTGTCCTTTCAATGATACACACTAACATTATCACCTTAGACACTTCACTCTCAAAGTGTTCATAAAGCATGTACATAATATCACAACCATGCATAATTCTCATATCTTGCACACAAGGATCATAGATCACATCAATTCAACACATCTAGCATTCATTACATTAGACATGGATATAATCGTAATTCAAGTAGTTCATTCAGTGTATGCATAAGCTCATGTACTCATATTGTAGGTCATGTGGGTAAAGTCCTTCCACAATATTGCCATATACAATTCAACATGCATAAGACCTTCATTCTTAAAGCCTCAACATTAATAGTTCATTCATTTTAGCTTCTACCCTTTAAGCCTAAGAAGTCATTTTGATACTACAAGCATTACTCTCAAGAAATACCTCATATGGTCATCATGGAAACCTAATTCTCAAGGTACACTAACCACACGCTTCATTCTTAACCATATTATAGCAATATAGCATCAAATAAACTCAATCTCAATATTAATCAACTATGATCCATCATATAAGCCCTAATCCTAATTCATTCGTGTCTACAAGCTTTACTTATAAGCAATTCATATCTAGGTCATCTAGTCTAAGGCAATTCATAAAGAAGTTCATCAATCTTAGAAGGTCACATCTAAACCCTCAATTTGCCTCTTTTATGGCATGACCCTTGTCCATATCATTTTCACCCTAGAATCTTAGGTTAATCAAGAAGACATGCATAATAATACTAAAATCATGTAATTACACCATAAACAATCATTCTATATTCAATTGAGTCAACATACAACCATATCCACACTTGAAGATCCAAATTGGGAAAATTGGGGATTTCATGGGTTCTTGGGGGAATTCATGATAAAACAACAAGAATTCATTAATTCAATCATAATTCATCATAAATCAACTATTGGAAACGTTTTAGAAAGGAACCCATGACTTAGAGCGAAACACTAACTTTTTGGGGAAAACACTAGTTTTGAAATTGAACTTTGAAAGGACTCTATGGGTGAAGGCTACCCATAGATTATAAGCTACCATACCTTAATAAGATTCCTCACGAAATTTAGTAGAATATATCAGCCCTTGAACACTAGAACTTGACTTGTTCTTCTTCTTCTTCAATGGAGTTTTAGAGAGAGAAATATTGTGAGGAGGAAGAACTTTTTATTTGATTTGTGGCTTAGGGGTTAATGAATTAAATGGGGTGGTTTATGACTTAAAATAGTTTATATATCTGTATAAAGTTTATATAAAATGACCCCCACTTAAATCCAATTAAAAAGGAATTTACCAAAACGATCCTCCTTAGGCAGCCCACTCCCAGGCACCACGGCAGGGCTCACGAGCCGTGGTCCTTAGGCAGTGGCTAAACTTTGGTGCCTTGGCCTCCACAATGCTAAGGCATGACCACGAGCCTTCCCACGAACCGTGGTCATGACCACTAGTCGTGAAGTGGCTCGTGGTCCCTAGGCAATGGCTTGGCCTCAAGGTCTTGTCTTCCACAGTTCTAAGGGATCTTCACGAGACCCTTCACGAACCGTGGTCAAGACCACTGGTCATGAAGGTGGTTGTGGTCTTGAGGCAGTACTTTGCCAAGGTTGGGGCAACCTTGGCCTTTGTCTTAGGCTTGCCCCTTTCTCCTTGGCACTTACCCTTGTATCCTCAACCAAACCTTAGATGGTCTTCTAAACTATGGGGTCTAACACGTACCTTGACATTTAACCACTAAACCCCTTATTCTAAGCATGCGAAGTCTTATCTACGGCTTTAACCCTCAACATCAAACTCTAGAACCCTAGCTTATGGCTCTAGTTTATTCTACTAGTTTTCGGGTGTTACATTATCTCCCCCTTGGGACCATGTGTCCTCGAATGATGATATAGACACCTTATGGAATTAAGGACTCAAGACTAGCCGCCCATCGTGCATGTAACATCAAAATAATGCACGGTTTAAAGGAGGAAACATCAACTCCATCGTCCTCGAATGACGATATAGACACCTTATGGAATTAAGGACTCAAGACTAGCCGCCCATCGTGCATGCAACATCAAAATAATGCACGATTTAAAGGAGGAAACGTCAACTCCATCTCTAGACATAATTAATGCAACACAAGGAAATATGAACTTCATCTAACAACCCATTTATGCATGAAATTCTCATAACTAGTCATGTTCAAGGAGGAACTACCATCTCATAGTCATAACATGCTCAACATACTCTCATAGAGCTCATGTGCAAATTACTCTCAAAAGCATTTATTCAAGTAGGAATCTCTCAACTCCAAACTAAAGCATGCTCACATATTCTTCTCATGAAGTACAATAGGCACTCATACTCAATGCAATACAACATGAGGAAAACAATTCACACAAACTCATTTTCTTTCAAAACACAAGTTTTCATGAACATGCAATATATAAGGAAATCATGGTAACACACACAATAACCTTGCTAGCTAGACACACCATCTCCCCCGTGGGAGTAAGCCTATACAAACTCTTCTAAACATCATCTATCACATAATCATAGGAGGAACTACCTTCCTCAACTAAAAGCAAGCTCAACACAACATTATGGAGCTAATATGCCATTTCATCAAAAGCATAACAAAGCTTGTTCATCAAATCATCTCATGAAGTCAAATATGCCATCATCATACTAAAATGCATAACAATCATGAGAAACATATAAATCATGAAAAACTAATTTTATACTAAAAATGAACTCTCTCAAGAACATGCATAACATAAGGAGATCGTGGAAATTTTCTAAAACACACATGACTCCAAAACATAAAATAAGCCCAAAAAAAGGGAACTCTTGGTCTCAAGCTAGAATGGGAATTGAAGGAAGGGATGAGGATATCGGGACTCTCAATCAATCTTGCTATCTAAGCATATCATCTCCCCTTGGGACTAAACCCATTACTAAGACCTGAAATACTACTCCTCAATATTTTAATGGAAGCACTTCCTTACTCTTCTATTTATTAACTTCCTGGTCTAAGATCCTAATCGGTACTTCTAAATTAGAGAGGTTCTCATTAAGAAACTCTAGCTCACAAGCAACCTTACCAACACCACTCAAGGTCTCATATGAGCCTACCAAACCGGGACTAAACTTCTTAACTCACTACACCTCTTATGGTGAGAATTTCAAGCCAATCTAAATCATGAACATCTAGAACATTCAACAACCTTGCTATCTAAGCACATTATCTCCTATCTTGGGAGTAAACCTACACGGACCTTTCTAAGCACTATTTCTTTCAACTTCTAAGGTCGGAGCAAGTTATCACTCAACTTTCACATCTATCACACAAGGTGATTCTAAACCATAGAGAATTACACTTCTATCCTCTTTTTAAAGGAGTCTACTCACTCAACATCTCTAGGCATCACTTAAACACCACTATTCATCAAATCCTCCAACACACCCTTAAAACTCATTATGGCTAAGTTGGGTTCTACCAACAAACACACATAACCATAATTAAACCCATTTATACTAAGGACAACATAAAAGCTCATCATGTCCAATTTATCAAGTCACAAAAGACAAGCACTACCGGAATTAAAAATAAGCATGAAACACATACCGGGAGCAACATTAGGAGGACACTCTTGTTCACCTCTAGCTTGAAGAGAATCAGACCTAATTTTCTTCCTTTCTCTTACCCTAGTGGTAAGTACCGGGCAATCTCTCATTTTGTGGTCACTTCCACCACAACCATAACAACCTTCCATACTGGCTAAACACCTACCATAATGCTTCCTTCCACATATTTTGCAAGTAGGCTTAAGTAACACCGATTCACTATTGCTCCCTCTTTGAGGCTTAGGGTTAAACACCATCTCCCCACTAGACTTTGGGAGAAACTTAGAAGAACCTTGTCCAAAGGACCTCTTAAGAGAAGAATTTTCATCCTCAATCCTCAACCTCCTTCTCTCCCTCAACCTTTCTCCAAGTTTCTCTTTCTCAATTTGGAGGGCAAAAATCCCAAGGCGAAAAAAATTCATATCATGATCAAGCATAGCCATACATCATTTGTTTCCCACTAGGTCGGACAAACCCGACACAAACTTACTCATTGACCTAGAATCGGACACTAGAATTGGAACATACCTAGACAATTGGTTGAACCTTAATGCATATTCTTCAACACTCTTATCACCTTTTCTAAGGTTAATGAACTCAAGCACCAAAGTATCTCTCATCTTTAGAGGGAAGAACCTATCTAGAAAAGCACTTTTGAACTCTTCCCACTCTATCGGACCTCTTCCTACCAGTCTAGCCTTTTTCCATTTACTAAACCAAACTTGAGCAACCTCCTTGAGTTGACAATAATCCAACTCCCCCTTCTTTACCGGAGTCACTCCCACCAAGTCCAACACCTTAGAGACCTCATCTATAAACTCTTTAGGACCATCTCTCTCTATGGTGCCATAAAATTCAAGATTGTTCATCCTCCCAAAATCTCTCATTCTCAAAATATCCCTACCTATTATAGGATTCACCGGAGATATCACCTCCTAACTCACTTGAGTCATCATGACTTGAGCGAACATTAGAAAAGTTGACCTAACCTCCTCATTAGTCACATTCTCCCCTATAGGGGCAATTGGAGCTTGGGGAGGAGCTTGGAGGGGAACCTCTTGCTCCATATTGTCTTCCTCATTCCTTTCAATGTAAGCCCTTGAAGTAGTCATATCCTGAAAACCATAGGGCAAAAATTAGGAGAAAGACCTAATAAAGCTAAACTCTATGGCACGACTTAGAGAATGAAGAAGTGAAATTTTCCTAACATCCGATAGCCTCATATTCATAAATGTGGTGCGCTTTACATTTATGAACAAGACACTACTACACGTGGTTTGAGACATCCTAAAACCCTCCCAAAATCTTGTGCTCTGATACCATGTTTGTCATGACCCAGGGGTACCCCTAGATGTGACACGGCATACAAGACTCCGCAAAGCCTCATAGCATATCGTAGCATAACAACATAGGAAAAAGTGCAGAAATTTAAAACTTTTCCTTACAATCGAAGTCTCTTAAAAACAAGTGGGAGTCTACAACACTATGTCTCAAACTATCTATAACACTTGAATACAATCTTAGGGACACAACCCTTACAAAAGTCTAAAACATAAAAAAAGACAAAAATGACATAATGGTCAAGCCCTCGAATACTATGAGGACTCAACAATCTTCTTCTTCTTGATCTACTAAGGTCCTAGCCACGAGGGTGGAAGTCGATATCGCCGAACTCTAGACATATAGAAAATGTAGAAATATGGGTTAGCACAAAATTGTACTAAGTATAGAAGTCATGCATAAGACAACTCATGTACAATTCATCATAGCATAAAGGATATCATCATAATCACAAGCATAGTCTCAAACGTAAACATAATGCAAAGCCCAATCATCACAAGACATAGTTCACACACATAGTTAAGTACCAAGATCATCTCATCACAATAGAACCATCACATAAATAACCCTAGGTTATACTTGTGCAATGCATAGATAGGATCCCATGATCCTATCTACACTAAGTACCACTTTTAGGCCACCATGCTCATACTTATCATGTTTTAATCTCATCCATAGTCAATACTCATAGACAAGGAAACATTCATGTTCATAGCTTATAACAAGGAATACCACTCTTAGAAACAATCCACAACACACATGCATAAATTCACATATCTTCATAGTATAAGGAAACCACACCAAAACCCCTTTCATGGTCTACTTGTGCAATGCATAAGTGAAGTCCCATGCCCCCACTCACATTAAGTAGAGCTCATTGAGAAGTCATAAGTATAGTTCATGTTCATGTTCATTTTCATAATTCATATAAAGCATGCATTAACTCAGAAATTATCATATCATAAGAGAAACATACCATGAACACTCTCAAAGCCTACTTGTGCAATGCATTAATGAAGTCCCATACCCCCACTCATACTAAGTAAAAGCTCTTGAGGAACCATAGCACATAACTTATGTTCTTGTTCTTGTTCTTGTTCTTGTTCATGGAGGGAAAATAGCCATAACAAGCATAGACCATGTGAGCTACATCGAATCCGGTGTCATATCCCACATCGAAAAGAGTTGACCTACTTGTCTAAGGTAGAAGTACATGTATTAGCTTTGAAGTGGATCTACTAGCTAAAGACCTATGTCGGCACATAGTTATGAGATATGGAGATTGCTACTAAAACACCCAAACCAAATGTATTGATGGGGGAGCTTCTATCTCATGAGGTTACTTTAGATGACCCAGCCTATTGTATTGATGGGAGGGCCAATACCGCATTATCCATATCCTCTCGGAGCTAAGCATTATTTCCTAAGATTTCATGTTTAGTCTTGAATTGAATTTGCATGCATGAAGGAGTGTCTAAACCCTCCACCCAACACAATTCATAAAATAGCTCATGGATTCGATAGGTGAGAATGGACTTTCAACCTTTGAATCATCAATATGTGTGTAAACCTTTCACATCATGTTCATAGTGTGTTCATGAGAATAGCCTTTCAATCAACACAATCATACTATCATAATCATAGACATTTCATGCATAGTCTTCTGTAAAGGTGCATATGAGAAATAACCTTTCAATTAACACCATAGATACGTCATAATAATATTAATGCATGGAATGTGTGCTATTGTCCTTTCAATGACACACACCAACATTATCACATTAGACACTTCACTATCAAAGTGTTCATAAAGCATGTACATAATATCACAATCATGCATAATTCTCATATCTTGCACACAAGGATCATAGATCACATCAATTTAACACATCTAGCATTCATTATATTAGATATGCATATAATCGTAATTCAAGTAGTTCATTCATTGTATCATGTACTCATATTGTAGGTCATATGGGTAAAGTCCTTCCAAAATAATGCCATACACAATTCAACATGCATAATAGCTTCCTTCTTTAAGCCTCAACATTCTTAGTTCATTCATTTTAGCTTCTACCGTTTAAGCCTTAAAAGTCATCTTCATACTACAAGAATTACTCTCAAGCAATACCTCATATGGTCATCATGCAAACCTAACTCTCACGGTACACTAACCACATGTTTTATTCTTAACCAATTATAGCAATATAGCATCAAATAAACTCAATCTCAATACTAATCAGCCATGATGCATCATATAAGCCCTAATCCTAATTAATTCATCTCTACAAGCTTTACTTATAAGCAATTCATATCTAGGTCATCTATTCTAAGACAATTCATAACGAATTTCATCAATCTTAGAAGGTCACATCTAAACCCTCAATTTGCCTCTTTCACGGCATGACCCTTGTCCATATCACTTTCACCCTAGAATCTTAGGTTAATCAAGAATACATGAATAATCATACTAAAATCATGTAATTACACCATAAACAATCATTATAAGTTCAATTGAGCCAACATACAACCATATCCACACTTGAAGATCCAAATTGGGAAAATTGGGGATTTCATGGGTTCTTGGGGGAATTCATGATAAAAACAACAATAATTCATCAATTCAATCATAATTCATCATAAATCAACCATTGGAAACGTTTTAGAAAGGAACCCATCACTTCGAGTGACACCCTAACTTTTTGGTGGAAACACTAGTTTTGAAATTGAACTTTAAAGGGACTCTATGGGTGAAGGCTACCCATAGATGATAAGCTACCATAACTTATTAAGATTACTCATGAATTTTAGTATTAAAGATCAGCCCTTGAACCCTAGACCTTGACTTCTTCTTCTTCTTCTTCTTCAATGGAGTTTTAGAGAGAAATATTGTGAGAAGGAAGAACTTTTGATTGGATTTGGGTCTTGGGGGTTAATGAAGTAAATGGGGTGGTTTATGACTTAAAATAGTTTATATATGTGTATAAATTATATATAAAATGACCCCCACTTAAAACCAATTAAAAAGGAATTTACCAAAACAACCCTCCTTAGGCATCCCACTCCCAGGCACCACCGCAGGGTTCACAAGCCATGGTCAAGACCACGAGCCGTGGTCCTCGGGAAGTGGCTAAAATTTGGTGCCCCTTGCCCTCCACAATTCTAAGTCATGACCACAAGCCTTTCCATGAGCCGTGGTCATGACCACTAGCCGTGAAGTGGCTCATGGTCCTTAGGCAGTGGCTTAGCCTCAAAGTCTTGTCTTCCACAATTCTAAGGGGCCTTCATGAGACCCTTCACGAATCATGGTCAAGACCACTGGTCGTGAAGGTGGTTGTGGTCTTGAGGCAGTACTTTTCCAAGGTTGGGGCAACCTTGGCCTTTGGCTTAGGCTTGCCCCTTTGCCTTAGTACTTGCCCTTGTGATCCTCAACCAAACCTTAGATGGTCTTCTAAACTACGTGGTCTAACACGTACCTTGATGTTTAACCACTAAACCCCTTATTCTAAGCACGGGAAGTTTTATCTATGACACTAACCCTAAGCATCAAACTCTATAACCCTAGCTTATGGCTCTAATTTAGTCTACTAGTTTCTGGGGTGTTACATATGTAGGGTGTGAGGACAAACTTAGTTCATCACTTTGAGTAGGCATGCATACCTGGAAGAGAAAAGTTCTTGGTGAAATCGGTGAAAACTCGAAGAACGCTCGATACCCTAGCTTTCTCCTCTAGGATTCTTGCTCTTAGACTTGGAAGCGTTAATAAACGTAAAAGATTGATTAACACTGTTTAAACCCCTTAACTAGGTATAAAAATATCTTGTTTTAGGCATAGAAGGGGCGGGAAAAGACTAAACAACCCTTCTTAACAAACTGATGAAAACCTTCTACGGGTCCATCTACGGTTCGTGGTTTGATCTATGAACCGTAGATACCATTTGTGCAATTTATATTTAATTTTATGGCTCAAAATTTCATTCTA
>JAJOOE010014464.1:0-31897 GCA_036250405.1 Solanum raphanifolium
ATTTTTGAAATCCCTCTTTGCCTATGCATGAAATGATCTAAGCTTTGGGTGGATGAATGTCATGGGTCTTAATTTAATTTCACTATTGCAAATGTTAATTGTATTCTGGGAATTTGCGAGGTCGAGTTCAAATTGAAGGAAGGCACGTTAGGTTGTTTAGCGAACTGGGTCGGGTTCGTAAAACAACTAGGCGGCTCACTTAAACTTGCTTCGATCGCCCTCTGTCTGCATTCCTGAATCTTCATTGACTGTAACTTTTAGCGAACGAACCTTTGATCGCCGATAGTAGTCAGCGATTCGCGAATGGAACTTTCTGATCGCCGACTAGTGAAAGCTATTAGGGCAAAATCGTAGGCGAACTCAACCCAACTCGCTAAAGATATTTGGTGATTCACCGATGAGTTCGGCGCATCTGTCTGCCACTAAAGGTCTGTACCACTGATTTACTTATTTCTAACTTACTCCTTATTGACTGCAGACATGGCCAGACCCAAAGTTACAAGAAGCAGCAAGCCAACTCAAAGCAAGAAAAAAGGGATAACAATCAACGATGATGCAGTTGTATTCAAAAGCAATGTTGCGAAACTTTCCAGTGCGAGCAAAAAAAAGCAAGGGCAAGGACAAAATCGTTGAGCTATCATATACAAGCTCCGATAGCATGGGTTTTTACACCAATGACCCAACAACATACGATAGTGAGAGTATGAGTTTAGATGAAGACGAACTGATAGAGGCACAGAGGATTGAGCTACGATCCAAACAACTTAATGACCCATCGCGGATAAAAAATCCTCGATCCACTGCTCAGACTCCTCCAGCTCCAGAACAGGATATAATACTGGCACCTCCAATATAAGCCCCCCCACCTAGATCATTGAATAGATTAAAGTCTGATGGACTAAGAACAATCATTGAAGAAAAACGATTGTCCATAGATGGGGTAATCGGTAGGTATCCTTAGATAATGAAGTGCCTGAAATATCACAAATTTCAAGTTTTCACAAAACAACGTGGTTCTTATATGCCAAGCTGGGTCAGAGAGTTTTATAGTGCATACAGTGCATTGGTACCTCAGCGGAAGAGACTAGTCGCATCTTTCAAAGCAGTTGATTATGTGGTGATCAAAGGAAGGAAGGTAGCTTGCGACAGTGAGGCTATTAACATAGCCTTGGGTATGTCCAATAAGATTAATGATCACTGTCAGCACTTGATCAGAACAAAACAGCTGGATGAAATAAAACAGTGGTTGGTCCCGCTAATCTCAGATAACAATACTCCGAAATGGCTAGCAGAAGGAATCCCAATCGAAAAGAAAGATTTGAACGTAGCTGCAAGATACTGGTTCAGGTTTATCAGCAGCTCCATTATGCCATCACAGAATGAATCAATTCTTCACCTCGCTAAAGCAGCATGTCTTGGGTGCATCATAGAGAAAACAAGGATAAATCTGGGAACGATTATTGCTTCTGAAATCCATATGCGTGCCAAGCAAAGCCAGACATCTCTCCATTTTCCAGTATTAATTACTGCATTGTGTAGAAATGCCCGAGTACCTATGGATGCTAAGAAGGATGTAGAAGTGATGCCCACAACCTCGACTAATATCCGAAAGATCGAAGCCGAATAACTTAAGGATCAAGCAGAAAAGAAGTAGACTGAAGTGGCGACCACTAGATCTACACCTACAGAAGCACTTCTGCTCACTCCAGCTCTTAGACCTTCAGGTATATCCATTACCACTGCTACTTCCACTAACACTCCAGGTTTTTCTGCTGCTATTTCTAGGCCCCCACTCACCCATGCTTCCCTACTTCGGATGGGACAAATGGCCCTTTCTGCCGATCGTCGGGCTGCTTGTTTAGAAGACACTGTTCCAGGCATGATCCAAACGACCCTAACTGATGCTGTGACACCCCTGAACACTACCATTGAAGCCCTAGCGGCCATGATAGCGGTGTGTGAGCACTGTGAGATAAGATTTTTAAAAGCTGCCATTGCTGAGCTGCGAGAATATGTGAATCACTTGAAGGCCACTGATGTGTCCATGGTCTTTGGGACAGTGGAAATTCCAGCCATGCCTAAGAGGCCTCAGACTACTACTGGATATGGGGATAGAGCGGAATAGATAGAAGATTCTGGAGCAGAAGCAGAGACTGATGAATAGATGTTCGAGGGAGCTGTAGCGAACGACATAGCAGAGACTGAGGAAATCATGATAGATGTTGTTGTGCAGGCTTCCTTGGCCAAAGCTCCTGCTGCGAGATTCAGGGGGACCGGTTCTTTTGGAAGTCAACCAGGATCCCCTCTTTACCTCCCTTTCTATTTTTCTTTATCTGACCTTTTGGATACTTATTACTTGCATTTGAGGACATATGCTTTTATTTGTGGTGGGTTGAGGCCTACCTTTGTGTGTTATTTGGATATTTGGGCTATTTATTTTAACTTGTTTTTTAAATATTGCTTTTCTATGGATGTTTGAGCTTATGGCTCATGTTGTTTTAATTGCAAAAACAATTTTGATCCTTCGAAAAAAATTTCGCCACCTCTTGTGTTGAAAGTGGCTGTTCTTTTGCAAAAGATTTAAGTCTCAGTTTCGATCAATACCGATGACTTGAATAGTGCTCTTAATTGAACAAACATGAATGCATGACTACAACGAGGCCAAATGAAGTTACATAGACAATATGTGCACTCTTTGCATCTCGTTGTGACTAGCCATTTATTGAATTGATTTTCTTGTGAGGACCGTTGCATGCTAGCGAATGTTTCTAGTCTTGTTTGACTGAAGTATCAATGCCTTGTGTGATTAGCTTACTTTGAACCTTGCATGAATAAACCTAGAATTTGCCCTGTTAGTCTAATTGATTTAGAAAGGTTTACTATTGAGATGATCTTAGGCAATTTTAAAGAGTGTGGGCCAATTTGACATATACCTCTTTTTGTGGCTTACCTATGAGCGTGTGAAACTCTCTTGAATACCCTTTGAGCCTTACCTTTCTTTGGAAGAACCTTGACAAACCCTATACCTTACTTGATCCACTACCTATAATCCTCTTAATTTGTGGTTTAGTGAATAGCCAACTTAGGACAAAAGTCTAAGTTGGGGGTATGGTGAAAAGGAAAAGGAAAAATCAAAAAGTGCAAGAAAGTCTCCCGAACCTATTGTATTGAAAAACAAAATGGAAACCATCCATATAAAAAAAGGAGGAAAAGAAAGAAAAAGAAAGTCGTGGAATAAAAGTGCAAAAGAAACTGGGTTTACAAGCAATACATGGAGAACGAATAATAGGATGACTTATAAGCACTAGAAGAAGAATTGAGAAAGGAAGGGAAGATGATGTTTTGAGAACATCACATCTCATGAGGATGAAAGTCACTGAGCCTAAATGATCATACCTTTGCACTCAGCCCCATTACAAGCCTTAGAAATACCTTTTTGATCTTGAGTAAGCCGAATCAAAAGTTAATTGGAAAATAAGGGTAAACCTCTGGGTAAAAACATGCATTGTATTCCTCTTTTTGAGTGTGAGCGTTGTATCTGATTCCTGATCTTAAATTGACTCATAATTGTGTGTGAATATGGAATCATTCTTTGTGTGAGGGAATTTAGATATTTTTGTTGAGCTTGAACTTGCACGAGTAGCAAGTATTGCGAGCATGAGAATCTTTGGTGATGGTGTGTCACAATTTGAATCTTTGAATACACAATTGATTCTTGCATAGGTAAATTGAGTCTTGTTGTGTGCATTCATGATTTAGTCTTGTGTAGTACTGTTTGAGGGACCCTTTTTGAACGGCTGGACTTGAGTTTGCTTGAGGACAAGCAAAAGTTTAAGTTGGGGGTGTTGATGAGTCCACAAATTGGACTCATTTAGGGCTTTATTTTAATGGAAAGAGTGTCCTTGAATGCTTGTTTTATCTCAATACCTGATTAAAATGCTGAAGTTTCAGGTATTTGAAGTTTTAGTGGAAGCATGGACACTTAGGAGCAAAACAGAGCAAATAGGGTTGAAAAGAACAAGAAATGGAATCCTGCGGATCGTCGAGTTTAACTTGGCGAGTCGCCGAAACGACATGAACCACCCTTCGTTCCAGTACGTGAAGCCTTGAAGGAAGTGGATCAAAAGGTGAGGAAAGGAGCAGTCGGCGAGTCGCCGATCAGTTCCGCGAAGCAGTATTGTACCACCCAATGATCCAGAATGCGAGGATGCTAAAGGCAAGACACTGAAGGTGATAAGCTGAACTAAATGCGAATCAATCTCGACTAATGTCGCCGAACAATCTGTGAAAACTATAAATACTAGTTAGAATTGTAGTCTTAAGGGACTTTTTGGAGATTTTGGAGAATTTTTGAGTGGAACAATTATTATTATTATTTTCACTTAGAACATACTTTAGTGGATATTTTCTCTCAAGTTTGGAAAGGGTTTTGAGGAGACTTCAAGAAAGGAGTTCTTCTTCCCCAAGTTTGGAAGTGGGTCTTCTCTATTAATTTTCCTTTGCTTAATTTAAGGTTTAATTTCTTATACCCAGTTGATTTCATTATCATGTTAGGTATAATTTCTTATTTCTTGATATGTGGCTAAAAACCACCATTCTTGAGGTGTGATTTAGCAAATATGGGTTGATATTCTTGTTGGGTCTTGCTTGCTGATAAGTTAGATGTATTTTAATTGTGATTTCACCTAGTGGTTGTGGTTTAATCTAAAGGGCTTGTAGTTGCAAATACAAAGCCACCCATGTGTTTTTGGCTTGCTCGAGAGGGAGGTCGCGAAACCAAAACCACTAGACTGATGGCCTAAGGAGTGGGTCGACATGAGGTTCAGCCCGAGAGGGTAAGCCCTAGTCCCATATCCTAAAACTCAGCTCGAGAGAGTGAGTGGGGTAAGGCGTAGGCTGGTCTTCATGCGGCAAATGGGTGTCCTAGAGGAACGCATTTGAAACGGGGTAAGTTGCCCGAGAGGGAACTTATTTCCATTTAAAGCTTAGCCTAGTCACTATTATTTTGCAAATTTCCTATCGAAAGCATGTACCCAACAATTTATCTCAACTTGTATTGCGATCACATCCCAAGAACCTTTCCCCATACTTGATTTTCTTGTTTATTTTGTTGTTTTAATACTTGTTACAAAACCCCCTTTTGATATTTGACACTTTAGTGTCACCCCATTTAAATTACAATGTCTCTTATCGCAAATGTCTTTAACTATGACTAACTTGAATGAAATTCTAATTGGTTATTAATTCTTAAAACCGCTCCCTTGGGACACAACCCCAACCCTTGGTTGTGTTACTATATTATCGATGATCGTAGACACTCATACCGTAGGTCAGTGTTGTTGGTCACGATAAGCATCAAGCATCTCGTAATGTATCACTAAAAAAATTTGTCGCTTGTTCCAGGGAAATAGCAAGAAGTTCACCTGGAAATACACCTAGAAACTCATTGCCCACTATAATAACTGAAGAGTCGAGGTCTCACATCAATATCTTAAACTCGCTCGGAAAATATGATAAGTACAGCCATTGGCAAACATTTCCTTGCCTAAAGATTGTAAATAAACTTGCCTTTTGGCATTGCACCATTAGCCTTCCATTCTCATACTACTTCCCCTGGGAAGTGAAATCTAACAGTCTTCTCTTGGTAGTCGGCATCGACATATTAAGGTTTCCACCACTCCATGCCCATATCAATAACAAAGTCGAGTATCTCTAGCCCTATCAAGTCTAAATATTTTTGATGATCTCTACCATAGAACCTTGATAAATCCTCTCGAGGGTTTATGAAACACAAAGCACGATTCAAATTTCATACGTACTTATAACTCAGCTCTATAGCACGATCTATAAATTGAAAGAAATGTAACCAGTCCTAAATTCCCTATAGCCTCTTGATTATAAGTGTGCTGCACAACACACCCATAAACAAGAATCTATAAGACACGGCTTGTGGACTCCCTGGGACACGACCTGCTCTGATACCAAGTTTGTCACGCCCCAAACTAGAGAAGGCGTGACTGGCACTCGACACCTTAAACAATCAAGTTAGCCACATAAACATACCAACTGACTCAACTTAGGGCTTAGAAGGTCGGGCAACATTACATCTAAAATACTATGACTGGACCCTTAAGGTCATAACATGAATATCGGTAACTCATATAGACGAAGGTAGATAAGCCAAATATAATAAGGTACTAGCTAGATGACAAGGCTACTATGAAGATATACACACATACATACATATCTATACATGCCAAGCCTATATGGCTGGAAACTGGAAGCTGCAGAAGGAAACTCATAATACTTTGTCCACAATAGCCTCTATGAGTGATATAAGCACTAGTCGGGACAAGGCCCCGATTATACCCAAACTGTACAATAAAAGTAACATCCTATGAAAGCTCTAGGAAGAAGTGGAGCTTACTAACTCACAACTGAACCCCAAATCCTAGCAGAGGGGTCAATCAGAATCCCTACTTGGACATGCACGCACGAAACAAAAATGTGTCCCCAGGCAACGGGACATTAGTATGAATAAAAATGTACTGGTATGTAAGGCAGAAAATAGAATAATAAAAGTTACTGTAAAAAGGGGAATAAAGATACCACCTGAAACAGAAACTCTGGTAGCCTCCATGGCTGGCATCAAACCTTATACAAATTAAATATGCATGGTATACTCGCATAATCGTATGTCATGAATATATATATATTCAAATGCATGTCATACCCAACAAAGTGCTAGCAATGGTGGAGC
This sequence comes from Solanum raphanifolium, assembly GCA_036250405.1. Classification (NCBI taxonomy): domain Eukaryota; kingdom Viridiplantae; phylum Streptophyta; class Magnoliopsida; order Solanales; family Solanaceae; genus Solanum; species Solanum raphanifolium. Next base: position 6,761 of record JAJOOE010014464.1, read on the forward strand.
CTTCCGGTAGCGAATCGGGATCATATTCGCCAACTTGTGGCCATCTGTGTTTCATACGTATAAATATAGGCAATAGGCTCCATACCTTCCGATTATAGCTCGGAAGTAGAATGCCTTGCATGTAATGTCATGGATCCGTAATGCATTTGTTACCTGAATCATGTTGCCAATCTTGGCTCATTGGTACTCTTGTCCTCATAATCTCGTAATCACTTCCGTATCATATGTAAATATCTCGTGAAACTTATATACTTGTAGATTAAACTGGAACACTTAACTTGGATTTAGAAAGGCAACTTAAACTTGAGGATGTTCATAAAGAGCTTAAAGTTCTTCACTTAGTATCTATATATGTTTCCTTAGTGGTTTGTAAGAGAAAGTATTTCAGAAAAATACCCGTACTTTAGTAGTTTAAACCTACGATTTATATTTAAGAGTTTTGGAGATCGACATTTTATTTTAAAGTTTTTAAATATATAAATTAGTGAGGAAGGAGGATTGATTTCAAATTCATATTGTTAATCTCTAATCTTTTTAAGTTACTACACCTAAAGAAGAATAAGAATATGTACATATGGACCTATAGTCAAGAGAATCAACAAAAATGACATAAAGACGCCAAATACCCTATTAACCGAACGAGTGGAATAGCAACATAATGGAGTCACAAAAATACACCAGCTGCAATATCAATGCCTTTCACCAAAGGTCTTTCTAGTAATAGAGTAGTAAAACAATATTTGACAATTTAGGATTCCCAAATTTGTGCTCAAAGGAAGTACAGTGCTTAGCCTTAACATACCTTGATTTTGGGTCTTGTTGTATCAATATGGATTGTACCCCTTTCCTTACAGTATGTAGTCTACAAAAAATCATGTCACACAACCAGTAGAGGCAGAATATTACCACGTCAGGATCAAAGTAGCAATTTAGAGCTCACTAGTAGAGTGATTAGATCAACATACCATTTTTAAATGTATGCTTCATTACCTTCTCTTGTCCAAATTACAACCTCAAATTAATGACATAACATACATTTTTGCAGTAGCTATTAACAAGTGGAGGTCTATGCAATAGTCAACAACAACCAAATAGAGTATGCCTGCACAACAATTAAAACTCAGCGTATCGCCACACCCCTCTTTTCCAACCCAAAATAACCTTAACCAAACCCTAACCACGAGTCTTAAACCATTAAATCCATAAAAAAATATGTATAATACAGTCATATAATTATTCAATATCACCATAATAACTTGAACTCACTACTTCCAATCATCATCCTATACGTTCGTCCAATAATTACATTTGGAGGCATGTTTTTCTCTTCATATGCAATAAGAGCTTAAAAGGACAAAAGCTAAACTTAAACTTGATGGAGCTTGCAGTACATTAACATGTTTTGTCAATAACAAACAGTCTCCTTAAACGCAAGACGTTGAACCAAGAAGAAACAATTTGAAAATTGCAATGCAATAATAGAACCAACGTTACACTAATTTTTCCAGCCGTCTATTTGTGTTCTTGCTTATATAGCATAGCTATAACTTGAACTCACTCAATAAAATGAAAGGTGAGAATTATTACCTCCAAACAATAGCAACACCACCTAAAAAATGAGAATCCTTCAGCATGAAGAATCCTTCAAATCACAACCAACGAGGAGGAAAAATATAACACAATCTCTATGAACGTTTCAAGGGTGAAACCACGTTGAAATCTTGTAAATCTTTTCTTGGATGATAGGGGAACCTCTAGAGAGGATTTAGGACTTTTTTATTCTTATTTTGGTCGAAAATAATGAGATAAAATGAAGGGAAATCTGATCTTATAAAGCTAAACCGACATATGGGCTAGGGGCCCACCTTCACGTGCCTACTTGTGCAGTCTCACTAAAATCTGAATATCTTCGTATGGACAAATGATTTAGTGCGTTGGAAAGTAGACTCGTAGACCTTCAATTTCATATATTGGGGTTCTTCTTAAGCTTTATAGATTGGGAGAAAAGCTCCGAGACATTTAACCCAATTTTCAGAAAATTTATCAAAGAAACTTGCTCTAACTTTTGCCAACTTTTTATTTCTCAACTTGCTTGACTTCAAAACTTAACTTACGATCATTGGGCGACTATATCACCTTATAAAACTTCCTTATTAGCATATAAGACACTCTTTGTATTAGCCCCAAAGGTACCGGTTAACTTAACCATTCTGAACGGGTGGGGTGTTAGAATAGACAATCTTTAACTTGAACTTGTTTAAGGGCATCCTTGACCCATAACGTTAGTCTAATTCTTTGACCTTTTTAACCTCCCCTTTGCAACATTATTCTCCTGAAATGATACACAAGTCATATAAGCCTCATACACTCATTCAATGATACACATATTATGCGAAAGAACCACGGGGTCTCACAATGCGCTAGCTAAGGATTTTATCGAACAATTCACCTAAAATCTAGAGATCGTTCCTGATCGTTACTCTTTGGGGAAAATCCAGAAGAAATCGACCGAACATTACAGGGAATATGCATATAGATGGACAAAAGAGGAAGCTAGGGTTCGACCTCCTATGCATGAAAAAGAGATCGTTGAAGTATTTGTGCGTGTTCAAGAGCCCGAATATTATGAAAGGATTATGTTGCTCATTGGAGCGAAATTCACAGAGATAGTCAAGGTTGGTGAGACTATCAAGGATGGACTAAGAACCAGGAAAATTGCCCGCGTTGCTGCCTCATCTGGGTCTTCGGGATTGTTGAAGAAGAAGAGAGAAGATATGTCTTATATTTCCTATGCATCTGAGGGAAAGAAACACTCTAGAAAATCTTCACCGTACAAAGTTCATTCTTGACCTTCACAGAGTTCATACCCGACTTGTTATGTCCAGGCTGGTTATCAAACCCCTCCCCCAAATTACCAAAATACCTCTCCTCCTAATTACCAAAATACCCCTCCTCCTGTTTACCAAACACCACCTCTAGTGTACCAAACCCCATCTCCTCACTACCAAAATGATGACCCTAACTGTGCAAACGTTAAGGCAAATTACCAAGCTCCTCCCCTAGTTTATCAAACCCCACCTCCATATTACCAAAATTTCCCCTCCGAACTACCAAACTCCACAACCAAATCATCCAACCAATTCATATCCAAAGTATCAAGCTCCCCGTCAAAACGCTCCAAATTATCTTCAAATGCCTCTTTCTCAACAAGGCAATTACAATCCTTCTCGTACGAGATTTGAGAAGAAGCCCGCTAGAAATTTTACTCCGCTAATTGAAAGCCGGACAAAGTTGTTTGAGTGATTGACTGCAGCATGTTATATTCATCCAGTTGAGCCCAAGCTTGTTGATAATAGTTCCATATTTTACAAACCTGATCGAAGGTGTGCATATCATTCCAACAGTGTTAGGCATGATACTCAAAACTTCATTAATCTAAAGCATGAGATCCAGGTTTTGATCGACTAGAAAGTGGTCACTCTCCAGACAGCCGTACCCAATGTAAACAATAATCCTTTGCCAAATCATGGGGGTGTCACTATCAATATGATAGAGATGGAGGATAAGTGGTGTGTGACAAAGTCGATAGTTTCGGTTGCTCCTGATGAACTTGAAAAAGCTATAGCCTCTCTGTGCATAAAAGAGAAGAAGGAATTTGTGATTATGACACCTGAGAAGGTTGTTCCCTTGGTGCCAAGAGAAATTCCCGCTCGAGAGAAGTTTTTGATTGAAACGGTTGCCACTCAAGGCATGCCTAGATCCGGTAGATGTTACACACCAGAAGAATTGGCCCATGGGGGACACAAAAAGACCAGTCGAAAAGGCCAATCAGTGAGGCCGAGGCGGAAGAGTTCTGGAAGAAAGTGCAACCAAAAGATTATTCAATCGTGAAGCATTTGGAGAAAACACTGACTCAAATATTTGTGTGGGCCTTGTTGAAGAGCTCACAATTACACATGCAAGCCCTCATAAAAGCTTTGGATTACACTTATGTACCCGTGGGTAAAAATAGTGATAATCTGGCGGCAATGGTCAGCCAAGTAATTCGGGGACACCACATCAGCTTCTGTGACGAAGAGCTACCCTTTGAAGGTGCAATGCACAATAAGGCTTTAGATGTCACTATTAAGTGTCGGGACAAGATTATAAATCGTGTCTTGATTGATGAGGGGTTTGGTCTCAATATTTGTCCACTCTCAACACTGAAGCAGTTAAACTTTGACTTGGGAAAGGTTCACCAGAACCAAGAAAATGGAAGAGCTTTTGATGGAGGACAAAGAGATACGTTGGGGGCAGTGAATTTGGGGATCCAGGTTGGTCCCGCATAATTTAGTGTGGAATTTCAGGTACTGGATATCAACACCAGTTACAACTTAATCATGGGAAGACCGTGGATTCATATGGCCGGGGCTGTGCCTTCCACCGTCCATCAGTTGATGAAGTTCATCTGGAACGAACATAAGTTGGTCATTTATGGTAAAGGAAGCAATACCAATGTGTATGCACTGATCGTTGATGAATGCTCCAGAGGTTGTGATTTTTACACAGTGGGGCTGGTAAATGCCACCAGTGATGATTTGGCTCCACAGCCCCCTAAGCCTTATGTTTATAAATGATAGCCATAGTCATTATTCGAAGCGATTTTGAACCAAGTTTCGGATTGGGGAAGCATTTTCAAGGAATTGTCGAGCTTATTCAAATTCCCAACAGAGGAGCAAAGTTTGGTTTGGGGTATGCCCCTATAGATGATGATGAAGCAGAGTTGATGAACAAGAATGCCGATCGAGCATTGGCAAGGTTGATACCTCACTTGTACAAGTCATTTCCAGTGTGAGATTATGTCAATGATGGTGGTCTCAGGGAAGGAATTTGGGGCCTTTTCGAGGAAGTTGACGCACTCATCGAGGAAGAGACCGAAACCTCGGGCATCCGTGATGCTGAGCCGGAGGAGCAATTGCCAAATAAGGTATGGTATCTTACCATAACTGCCAACCTTTTATTATGTCCCTAAATCACTCAAAATTTCCATTATTAAATTACCAACTAATAATTACATATTGAATGCATTTTCCGATTCATTCACATGATATAAGAAGTTGTATTTATATTCCTAAATACAATATAATCACAAAATACAAATTATATAAGTATTCAAAAAAATTTGAATATAAAAGAGTATTTATGTCTTTTTCTCACTGTATTTTTGCATATGTTTTTTATTTTTCTATTCATACACCAATAAAGTTTTAATTACAATAACTAAATAAGGAAAATTTATTACTTTGTACAATTAGCATATGAATACTTTGAATTCAAATTGGTGTTTCTATTTATAACACCTAAAGTATTAATATATCAAGGATACATGTATTTATAAAAAACTTAATGTATTAATACACCAAACAAGGTAAAGTAGTACAATTTTAGCATATGAACACAACAATTTGGGAAATGGATAAACTATTGTTAAATAAAAAATGAATACACCAATATAATATACATATGAATACATTGTTGTTAAATAAGAAACAATAGAATGTGTAGGTATCAAAGTGTGTAAGTATTCGGTTGTATAAAAGATTTAAAAAGCCAACAAAACGTCAATCTCTTTTTGGTTAAGTTTTTCCTATAATACTTGAGGCTTGGTATTAACTTAGGTATTTATTTATAATAATATAGTATTAATGTATCCTACTATATTTGTTTTGCCTAATCAACCTTTGAAATTGGATAGATTACTTAGGTATCCAGATATACTTGTATTCACAAACCACCATTTCAACTTGTGTTAATATTTCAATAAAATTATCTATGTATATAAGTATTATACTAAATACAAATTTGACAAACAACAAAATTCTCTCTCTATACTCTCTGTTAACAACGGTAACCTAACGGCTCCACTGAACTGCGAGTATGCCCCATGCTCCATCTCATAGAGCCACCGGGGGGTCTCTCATCGGCGCGCCGTGACGAGGAGATGGCTCCAGCAGTAGAGGTGACACTCTTCGCAAGGACATATGCAATTTCACCATGGAAAGAAAAGTATAAAATCAATATAATTTTCATGAAAAGCAAATTCTTCAATCAAAACCCTATAAAATAAGATGAGAATAGATTTATACAAATAAAATTTTCATAAAAACGAGGAAAAAATCAATTTGAAAATACCTAATGAATTTAAATCACAAAAATCACTCCTTGAATCATACAAAAGGATCTTGAATTGGAAGGAATTTGGCGGAAAAAATACAAAAAAAATTGTGATATAGGGATATTGATGAAAGAGAAGGTATTGATGAGGACATAATTAATTATGAGTGTAATAATAACTTTCCTATTTAATATTTATTTATATTAAATATATATAAAAATGGATTATTGGTATATAATTAACTTTGCTATTTATAGTATAGTTATATCCATATAACATAAAAAAAAACATAGCTATTTATTTTAAATGTATATTGATGCTTGTCATATTCTGTAGTTTTTCCTTCTTTTTAGGTTAGCCTAGGACACGTACAAATGGCTCAAATGGGCCCCAAAGCAAAATTAGGCCCAAGTACTGGCCCAGGCGAACAGAAAACCAGACTTGGGCCCAAATCTCTTTCCTTTTATCATCCATATTTCATAGTTGTTTACTTGTTATTATTTGCTATTAATCTTAAGGCTTCAAATTTCAATTCCCCAAAGAGTGACCATTTTGAGTTAACTATTTAAATTAAACAAATACTTATTTTCCACTTGACTTTAAAATATTTATTGTATTTTACTTAAGTAAGTATCCTTATAATATTTACCCTTCTCCTTAAAAACGATTTTAGGTCTTAAGTTGTTATTTCCTCAAACTTAATTAAGTATGCCTATTTTTAAATATTTTGCCGAATAGTTAATTTCCGGATAACCGCAAGTAAGCGGATGTATTAGGTGCCTTTAAACCCTTCCTAGAACATTAATATGAACCCCGAACCCCCTGTAATATTTTCATTAGATTTTCTGTTTAAAATCTTTTGAATAAATAGTTTTCTTAATTTTACTTTAAAAATTAAGTGACGACTCTAAAACCCGTTTCTTGTTTTTAATAAAACACTTGTGATCAACTATCTTAACCTTCCTAAATCATTGAGAAATCCTACATTCCAAAGAATAATTCATGAATTCATATTTCAAATTCAAGAAAATATTAAGAGTCAAGTTTGAGAGAGCCTTTCGAGTCTTTTTGAGAAGTCTTTTACAAACTTTTAAAATTTGTTTTAAGACTTGAGCATTTAAGTATAAGGATGAGGAGAGTTGAGTTTCATTTTTCAAAATGAATATATGGGAACTAAGTAAGTATTTTCTTTTACATTTAAAATGAGAGGAAACTTCGATTTCCAAATGAGTTCATGAGGAGTTTTGAACACTATCTCTTTTAAGAAAACCTTTTTGAGTAATAATCTCAAAGTTTAAGGATGAGAAAATGTTTTTAAACATATGAGCATGTGTTATATTATTGGGAGTAGTATTGAGCACCGATATGGGGGCGAGTTCAGACAACTCAAAGTCCTCAGACACCATGTAAGCCAACATGGGTAAAAAGGGTCATACTTTTTAGATGATTCCTTAATTGATTTTAAAAAATAACTTAGTGGATCCACTTAGTTGAGGATGTCTTATACTCCGGCAAGGTATAGGACAGTTCTGGCACCGTGGGCGAGACGTCGTATCATCACATAGCTCATAGTGATGGTTATCGGTTAGAGAATCTACCAAATAAGAGTAAAAGAGTTATTATTGTATATTTAAATACATCCGAGTTATTAGCTACTGTTTTAAAAGCTTTCTTTATAATGCATCTTTATTGTTGCTTTTATATTGAACTGAGTTGAGTACTTCTGAGTTTGAGTATCTTTGATTATCCTTGAGTTGAGTTGAGTTGAGGTAAGGTGAGTATAATCTTCCTTTTATTATTTCAAGCTTATGTCTGTGCTTTAGAGTTCCCCTTGCATGCTTGTACATTCCATGTACCGACACCATTTGGCCTGCATCATTCATGATGCAGATACATGTAATTAGGATCATTAACAGGTGCTCTGCTGATATCACTTGCAGTTCCAGAGTTGCTTTGGTGAGCCATCTTGTTTCGGCGAGTTCCACATTTACTTTCAGTCGTATTAGGATTTCGTGAGTCTTGTCCCGGCTTCATTATAGTTGTTAGAGGCTTCATAGATAGACTATAGTGTTTTGATGAGTCTTTTCATTTACATTTTTAAACGTTTAAGACTTGAGTTGCCTCTTTTGGCCAGTTGAATGTTTTCTTTAAATTATGCTGAGTTATCTATTTTGATACATTGAGTTAAATCTTTACTTTTGAGGTTCATTTATTGTTGAGTAAGTCTTCCGCTCAGAGTTGAGCCACGCCAAGGGTTCGCTTGGGGCCAACACTAGTTCTCGAGTGCAGCCACACCCAAGTTGTAGGCTCGGGGTTTGACAAACTTGGTATGAGAGCACAGAGTTCAAGAGTCCTAGGGTTTCTATGAAGCCGTGTCTGTAGAGTATTAGTTATTTGTGTGAAGCGCGCCACATCTATAATTAAGAGGCTACGACATTTAGGAACTATCTCACTTCTTTCATACTCTTTACGTGCTATAGAGCTCAACTCTATAAAACTTTCTTTCTAATTCATGCATACGCGTATCTTTCAGATCATGCCTCCATGAACAGTTGTTCGAGGTCACCCTGCTAGAAGGAATGTTGATCCTCAGGATCAAGGGGTACCCAATGCACCAAAAGTACAACCCCAATGATAGGTTACTAAGGCTGAGTTTCGGGATGCTATCCGAATGTTGAGTCAACTGGTGACCAACCAAGCTTGGAACAGAGATGGGATCAACAGGATGTGGCTGCTACATCCAGGATCCGTGAGTTCTTGAGGATGAAACCTCCAGACTTCACCGGTTCAAGTGTCACTGAGGATCCTGGAAACTTTGTGGAAGAGTTGTAGAAAGTGTTTGAGGTGATGCATATTACAGATGTTGAGGGTGTGGAATTAGCTGTATTGTCACGACACGAGCCTACACCCTGGACGTAGCAGACACTCGAGAACCATTGATGGTTCTCAAGCGAACCCTTATCCTGGCTGACTACAAGCGAAAGACTAACTCAAGCATACAAAGCTTAAAAACTGAATAAAATTCACGAAACTTAAATAGAAAGCTTTAACTCAAAAGAAAACTTTGAATAAAATAAATTATTCAACTTGCCATAAAATAGGCAACTTAAGTCTTTACAACATTTAATAAAATAAATAATACATACTTCTCAACTATACTGACTATCTATGAAGCCTCTAACTAATAAAGATGGAACTCGAGACAAGACCCACGACATCCTGACTAAACTAAAACTTAAATGAAATCCTCCGAAAATAAGAAGTCTCACCATAGCTAACTCGAATTCCCAGATGTATCAATGAATCTCCTGCTGATGATCCTGAATACCTGTGTCTGGATCATGAGAAAATGCAGGCCAAATGGCTCAGTACGTGGAATGTACGAGCATGTAAGGGGAATTCTAAAACATACATATAAGCTTGAAACTTGATAAAAACAAATAAACATGCTTACCTCTTTTCAAATTTACTTAACTCAAGGAATACTCAAGGATACTCAAAACTACTCAAACTTACTCAACTCTGGATACTCAACTCAATATGAAACAACAATATACATGCAATATATGGAAAGCTTTATAAAACAGTAAAAGCAACTTAGTTCGTTAAAGAAAATGAAATAACAAACTCAAATTTACTTATATAATAAAGTAATATAGTTTCTGTGGGAGTTTCTCTAACCGACAACCACCACTATGAACCTAAGTGGTGATACAGCGTCTTGCCCACGCTGCCAGAACTGTCCTATACTTTGCCGTCATATAGAACACTTAACGTAGTGGATCCACTAGCTTAACTTATGTCATCATCTAAAAAGCATAACCCGTTAATACCCATGGTCACTACATAGTTTATGGAGACTTGAGTAAATATGAACTTGCATCCCCATATAGGTGCTCAATACTACTCCCAAAAATATAATTAGCTCATATGTTTTAAAATAACTTCTTTCTTTGGTTTGAGATAATTACTTAAAACTTAGCTTAAAAGCTCTCTCGAAATCGATGTTCCCTTTCTCGTTCAAAACTATTTTGGAAATCTCAGTTTCCTCTCATCTTAAATGTGAAAACATATACTCTTGGGAATACTTAGTTCCCATATATATCATTTTAAAGAAAATGAACTTTACTCTTACTCTTTACTCAACTTCAAAGCTTAAGTCTTAAAACAAAGTTTAAACATTTGTAAAAGACTTCTTAAAATATGGTTCATGCTGAATTATGGACATGAACGACTCAATGAAAGGTTTTCAATAACCATAGATAGAACTCAATACTTGGAACTCAAGAACTTCAATAACACAATTCACTTCAAGAATGCTCCACTCAGAGGGTTCAACGGAATTATGAGCATGAACTACTCAACTCAAGGACTCAAAGATACTTCTCATCTCAAGACTGCTCGACTTATAGGGTTCATGAGGAATTATAGGCATGAACAATTCAACTCAAAGACTTCATGGGTAACTTGTAATAGTCCCATTATTAGAAATATATTCTCAAAGGGGTTTAGGAACTCAATACTTGAGACTTAGAACTTGAAGATACTACTCCTCTCAAAGGTACTCAACTGATGGAGTTCATGCGGAAGTTATGGGAATGAACGACTCGACTCGAGGGTTTACATAATAATATGGAAATCGTGAATACAACTATTCTCATTCTCATACTTACTTTCTCAAAATGTAACTCAAATCAATTATGGATCTCCAAGGATTCACAACTGAACTCAAAACTTTCTTGAACTCTACTCTTAACTCTCTCTTGAATGTGAATTATGAATTCAAGAGTTATGGTTGATGCTATGAACGATATTATGATGACAAAATAGACTCATGAATACATTCTCCTCACTTTCATGCTCACTTAATCGAGTCTTGAAACAAGTTACTAGAAGTTGTAGAAGACTCCACAAAATGATTGAAAGGGACTTTCTTAGAATGTTTGAAAGATTTCTCAAAACTTAAATCTTAACTCTACCTTGAATTTGAATTATGAATTCAAGGTTATGATCATGTTAGGAATGATTTTAGGTGTTTAGAAGTAGCTTAGAGTAGTTAGAATCGAAAAAGAGTGAAGTTACCCTTCAAAAGAACTCAAACGGAGCCACCAATTGCAAACTGGACGGGGCAGGCGACCCTAGGGCTATGGGTGGTGCGGAGCACCAGCCCCCAAACTTCAGACCCTAGCGACACGCCAGGCCCCAACCCAGAAAACGCGACGAAATTCTTTGCGCGTTTTCTCACCGTAACTCGCCTAGAATCGAACGGTTTCTTCCCCAATCACTTAGAATCAATTACTTAACATAATTACACTCTAATCTAGTCAATACAGCCCTTAAAAAACTCACTTTGATCTCAAGAAATCGTCAAAAACCCAACACAACAAGATTTAGAAAGAACTTCAAGAACTTAAATCCTTCAACTTTTTGAGTATGAAACTTTGCTGAAAATAATATGTTTGGAGTGTGGGTGAACAAAACCAACACCATGGAAGCTTACATACCTTTTAGGGATCAAACCCATGGTGACAATCCGCAATAACTCTCAACATCGTCGACGAACGCCTTCATCTTTTCCTCTTTTTTCCCCTTCTCTCTTCTTTTTTTTTCTTCTTGAACCCTCAACTAAAACCCTAGGTCTAAACTAGGATTATAAAACTGAACCTAATAAGATTAGACCCCTAAAATATTACTAAAAATGAATTAAATCTGATTGGCAAGGAAAAGACCAAAATACCCCTTACTATTTTCGGCTAACTTTCCTTAACTAGACAGCCTAACTTCAAAAGGCCATATCTCACTCATACGACCTCGAAACTTAGAAAACTCGGTGGCGTTGGAAAGATAATTCAAAGTATTTTCCTAAGGAATCTTGTAGAACACCTAAATCATCTTGAGCTATGAGTTATGGATGTTTGAATTCGACCCAAAACCCATACTTAGATGAACTTGCAAAATTACAGATTTTTTCTATTTCTAATTTAATTCTTTTTGGAACTCAAGGTGCTACATCTAGTGACCTTAACACTTCAGAAATTTTTAAATCCTTGGTAAAATCTCACTCACTACGAAGAACAGTTCAAGTCTTAGTTCAAAATTTTCTGGGATGTTACAATATCTCCCCCTTGGGATCATTCGTCCTCAAATGACGACTAGACTGGGTATGGAACGGGGTTACTCTTACTAAGGTCTAAGTATAATGGTAAGCTCTCACTATATTCAAGCTTAACCCTAATCCTTAAGTTCAGGTTATATACCTCTCTATAGGAAATCTCATCGCAAGACCACTACTCCTTACCACCACATTCAAGCTTAGTACTCTAGCAACTCCATGAACTCCTACTAGCAAACTCCTTCAGAGCCAACTAAGGGGTCTCATTTAAATATTTCTCATATTAAAACCTCATTCTAATCTTCCTCCTTATTTACAACCTTAGATGGAACTACCACACCACCATCATCACGATAGGATCATTAACCTTCTCTTTCTAACGCCACTCCATTACAAAAAGGACCTCTAAAAAGATATCCCCCAAACTCTTTGGAAATCATTACCATCTTACTCTCAAATACTTGACTTGATTTCTCATCTCGACATCTCCCCCTTAGGTCTAAAGCTGACACTTGAAAGATATGGACCTATTCCATCATCTCTAACTGGTGTACATCCTCTTAATGCTCTTTTTACTCTAGTGACTTAGCCACACTTCACTGCCCTTATCTAAAGGTTAGGGTCTCTCACCTGTACCACTCATATTCATTAGAGCTAACATTTCAATTCCTCACCTACTTTATGCCAAGTCTACAAGATCAAATCTCAAGACTAACATCATAACTCTCATGGTTCCATTCTTTGGATCATGACACTCATCTCATATTCAAGCTTAATGTTCATTACTAAACCTGAATATCAATACCATTGCTTGCCTACCATACCATACCTTATTACTTGATCAGTTCTATAACATTCTGAACATCATGACCCTCTCAAACAAATCATAAGCCTAGCTTAGATCTATCACTTCATAAATACTCTGCCCTCTTATTCAACACATGAAGTTAGTCTCCTCTAATACGATGGCACATCGACATCAACTCTATTCTGGTTAACAAACATATACTCTATCTCATCTTGACTAGCAACTCTTACTCTACCCATAAGGGAAAACTCCTCATCAATAACTTACTGGGTGCATGACTATAGTAATATAGCTCTTCAAAACATTATCTCCCTTTCTTTAATCACTAAATCTCTGCATACTTTCCCCTAACTCTCGGCTCTTTCACTAATACTGTTCATGATCTCGTAACTCAATGTTACCTTTTGGGGTGGAAATATTACCCAAGCTCTGAACATACCACCTCATAAGGATCTCAGTTGAAACAAGGCTTAAGTAAAAGAGTACAACTCATTTTTAGCTCAAACGCACGATTCATATAATTATGGGTGCATTCCTCTGAAATTGAACACTTAACTTACTCATTGTGCTTCTCTCAAGCCCCTTTGGAGTCTCATGACTTCCTAAAACTCTTGCTAAGAACAACTCGTTGACAAAGAACTAACTCTGCTTTTCAACCAACTCTAGTATGACCAGTAGTTGAATGAATCTGAGAAAGGCACGAGTATGAATAAATCTCTATGATGTAGCTCTATTGCACGATTAAAAGTATGAAACAAGGGAAACTTTTCTTAAATGTCTGTAGTCCCTCATTTATAAAAGTGGGGCCCTCACAACCATAAACAAGATCGTACCGGCCCGGCATCATAAACACCGTAGGACACTTAAACTTTGTGCTCTGATACCTAGTTAGTCATGCCCCAAGCCTACACCCTGGACGTGACCAACTCTCCAGAACCATTGATGGTTCTCAAGCGAACCCTGATCATGGCTGACTACAAGCGAAAGACTAACTCAAGCATACAAAGCTTAAAAACTGAATAAAATTCATGAAACTTAAATAGAAAGCTTTAACTCAAAAGAAAAGTCTGAATAAAATAAATTATTCAACTCGCCATAAAATAGGCAACTTAAGTCTTTAAAATATTTAATAGAATAAATAATGCAGACTTCTCACCTACACTAACTATCTATGAAGCCTCTAACTGATAAAGCTGGAAGTCGGGACAAGACCCACGACATCCTAACTAAACTAAAAAGTAAATGAAATCCTCCGGAAATAAGGAGGCTCACCATAGCTAACTCGAACTCCCGGATATATCACGAATATCCTATTAATGATCCTGAATACCTGTGTCTGCATCATGAAAAGATGCAGGCCAAATGGCTCAGTACGTGGAATGTACGAGCATGTAAGGGGAATTCTGAAACATAAACATAAGCTTGAAACTTGATAAAAAAAAAAAAACATACTTACCTCTGTTCAAACTTACTCAACTCAAGGAATACTCAAGGATACTCAAAACTACTCAAACTTACTCAACTCAGAAGATTAGATAATCAACTCAAAGATATGATATTCGACTCTGGGTACTCAACTCTAGATACTCAACTCAATATGAAACAACAATACATGCAATATATGGAAAGCTTTATAAAACAGTAAAAACAACTTAGTTCGTTAAAGAAAATGTAATAACAAACTCAACTTTACTTATATAATAAAGTAATGTAGTTTCTGTGGGAGTTTCTCTAACCGACAACCACCACTATGAGCCTAAGAGGTGATACATCGTCTTGCCCACGCTACCAAAACTGTCCAATACTTTGCCGTCATATAGAACGCTTAACTTAGTGGATCCACTAGCTTAACTTATGTGATCATCTAAAAAGAATGACCCATTAATACCCATGAAGGCTACATGGTTTATGGAGACTTGAGTTAATATGAACTCGCATCCCCATATCGGTGGTCAATATTACTCCCAAAAATACACTTAGCTCATATGTCTTAAAACAACTTCTTTCTTTGGTTTGAGATAATTACTCAAAACTTAGCTTAAAAGCTCTCTTGGAATCGATGTTCCCTTTCTTGTTCAAAACTCTTTTGGAAATCTCAGTTTCCTCTCATCTTAAATGTGAAAACATTTACTCTTCGGAATACTTAGTTCCCATATATCATTTTAAAGAAAATGAACTTTACTCTTACTATTTACTCAACTTCAAAGCTTAAGTCTTAAAACAAAGTTTTAACATTTGTAAAAGACTTCTTAAAATATGCTTCATGCCGAATTATGGACATGAACGACTCAATGAAAGGTTTTCAATAACCATAGATAGAACTCAATACTTGGAACTCAAGAACTTCAATAACACAATTCACTTCAAGAATGCTCCACTCAGAGGGTTCAACGGAATTATGAGCATGAACTACTCAACTCAAGGACTCAAAGATACTTCTCATCTCAAGACTGCTCGACTTATAGGGTTCATGAGGAATTATAGGCATGAACAATTCAACTCAAAGACTTCATGGGTAACATGTAATAATACCATGATTAGAAATATAATCTCAAAGGGGATTAGGAACTCAATATGCAAGACTTAGAACTTGCAGATACTGCTCCTATCAAAGGTACTCAACTGATGGAGTTCATGCAGATGTTATGGGCATGAATGACTTGACTCGATGGTCTACATAATAATATGGAACTCGTGAATACAACTCTTCTGATTCTCATACTTACTTTCTCAAAATGTAACTCAAATCAATTATGGATCTCCAAGGATTCACAACTGAACTCAAAACTTTCTTGAACTCTACTTTTAACTCTCTCTTGAATGTGAATTATGAATTCAAGAGTTATGGTTGATGCTATGAACGATATTATGATGACAAAATAGAATCATGAATACATTTTCCTCACTCTCATGCTCACTTACTAGAGTCTTGAAACAAGTTACTAGAAGTTGTAGAAGACTCCACAAAATGACTGAAAGGGACTTTCTTAGAATGTTCGAAAGAATTCTCAAAACTTAACTCTTAACTCTACCTTGAATTTGAATTATGAATTCAAGGTTATAATCATGTTATGAATGAATTTAGGTGTTTAGAAGTAGCTTAGAGTATTTAGAATCAAAAAAGAGTGAAGGTACCCTTCGAAAGAACTCAAACGGAGCCACTGATTGCAAACTGGACGGGGCAGGCGACCCACGGGCTATGGGTGGCGCAAAACGCCAACCCCTAAACTTCAGAGACTACTTTGGGGTGCTCTGGCTGGCACGACACGGTAGGCCCTGATGAGTCCACAAATTGGACTCATTTATGGCTTTATTTTAATAGAAATAGTGTCCTGAAATGCTTATTTAGTCCAAATATATGATGAAAACACTTAAGTTTCAGGTATTTGAAGTTTTAATGGAAGCATGGACTCTTAGGCGTAAAACGCAACAAAAAGGCTAAAAAGAATGTAGATGCTGAAGCCTGAGCATTGTCAAGCATGCTTGACGATTCGCCGAAGGGACGCACTCCACCCTTTGTTCGAGTACGCAAAGCCCTGAAGGAGAAGGATTAAAAAGACGATGAAAGGAGTAGTCGGCGCTTCGCCAATCAGTTCTGCAAAGCAGAAGTATACCACCCAATGATCCAGAATGCACAGATGCTGAAGGCAAAGCACAAACGGCGATGAACTAGAAGTAGGGTGAATCGCCTAGTCATTCGGCGTTCGCGACTAACCTCGTCGAGCGTTCCGCTAGCACTATTTTCTGAAGTCTATAAATAATAAACTCTTTATTAATTTTAAGTGTGGAACATTAGAGTAAAAAAACATAATTGTAATTTTCACTTTAGCTTTCTTATTTTTCTCAAGTTTGGAGAGGGTTTTTGGGAGACTTGAAGAGAGAAGGAGTTCATCTTCCCCAACTTGGAAGTGGGACTTCTCCATTCTTCTTCCTTTGCTTAAATCAAGGTCTAATTTCTTATACCCATTTGATTTCTTTATCATTTTAGATATATTTTCTTATTTCTTGATGTGTGGCTAAAAACCCCCATTTTTGGGGTGTGATTTAGCAAATATGTGTTGATATTATTGTTGGGTTTTGCTTGCTGGTAAGTTAAATGCATTTTAATGGTGATTTCACCTAGTTGTTGTGGTTTAATTTAATGGGTTTGTAGTTGCAAATACAAAACCACCCATATGTTTTCGGCTTGTTCGAGAGAGAGGTCGTGAAACCAAGACCGCTAGACTGATGGCCTAAGGAGTGGGTCGACATGAGGTTCAGCCCGAGAGGGTGAGCCCTAGTCCCATATCCTAACAGTCAGCTCGAGAGAGTGAGTGGGATAAGGCGTAGGCTGGCCTTCATGCGACAAATGGGTGTCGGAGAGAAACCCATTTAAAACGGGGTAACTTGCCCTAGAGGGAACTTATTTCCATCTAAAGCTTAGCCTAGTCACTATTATCTTGCAAATTTCCTATCGAAAGCATGTACCCAACGATTTATATCAATATATATTGCGGTCACACCCCAAGAACTTCTCCCCATACTTGAATTTTCTCTTTTTTTTTTTGTTGTTTTAGCTATACTTGTGACAAACCCCCTTTGATATTTGACACTTTTGTGTCACCCACTTGAATTAACTTTGTTTTTATTCGATAATTTCTCAAACTACAACTAACTAGAACAAAATTCTAGCCTAACTACTACTTTCACTACCACTCACTTGGGACACGACCCCAACCCTTGGTTGGGTTACTATATTATCGACGATCGTAGACACTCGTACTGTAGGTTAGTGTCGTTGGTCATGATAAGCATCAGGCCCCAACCGAGAAAATGTGACTAACTTCTTTGCTCGTTTTCTCACCCTAATTTGCCTAGAATCGAACGGTTTCTTCCCCATTTGTAGTTAATAGTATGTTTTGTCACTAAAGATGTTATTACTATTGACAAAATTATGTTGTCACGAATTATTTAGTTCAATCAGTGACGACATTAATTTTGTCTAAAGTTATATGTATTTTGTAGTTGAACAAATGTAGTTTCGTCACTAATGACTACTTTTTATATACAAAAAGTTATTTTGTCCTTAAATATATAAATTAGGGATAAATTTATTATTATAAAAAAACTTAATAATTTTGTGGTTAAATCTATCATTTTGTCACTAAAAGTATTATTTTTACTGACAATAAATATTGTCATTATAAATTATCACGATTAGTGACAATTACAATTGTCACAACATAAAAAAATAATTCTTATTCAATAAAAAAGAGGTACTAGGAAAATACATTTTTTGTCACTAAATTTAGTCAACTTGTAATGAACTAATTTATTTCGTGACAATACATTTGTCTTGAAAAGTTTAATATAGTCGTTGCTAAAAATTACTTTTGATGATAAAATATTTTGTCACTAATTACAAATAAATAATGACATTTAATTATTTTATATTGGTATTATTTATTAAGTTAGAGTTGCATAAATTGAAAATTAAACAATAAAACATGGCAGATAATAATGAAATTCAGCCATGATCATATAATTAAAAACAACTAAAATTATATTGAGATAATATCGCATCATAAACTCCTTAAATAAAAGCAACATATGTCCAATAAAAAGAAAATCTAATTGAAATATACTAAATATTACTCCTAAACTTAGACAAATAATTAAAAGTTCCTTCCAAAGTAGCAATAATATGGTGACACATAGCTTGCAATCGATTTTGATTAAATTCTCCCCTTTTATACCTTTGAAAAAAGAGAATTAAACAAAATTAAGATTTAATTTGAAGTATTCATACTAAGTTTAACAGTAAAGTCTACAACACAATTTGTCTTTCATATGTTGTAATGCCCAGTTTTATAAGATTATTGGATAGATTGTTCCTGGTATTACAATTAAATTTCTTCCATTTGGGAAGAGTTCTATTCTTTCTCATTTTCAGACACGACAACTACTTTTCAACTAGGACTAATATAATTGATTGTAAACTATAATATGTAATAATAATAGGATTTACGCTCGTGGGGTGGGGGCTGATGTTTACTTTTGATTCATTAGTTTATCGAAATGGACTTCATTTTGTTTTAGTTAATAATCAGTACAAGTGAGGCTTTGCCCTCATGGTTTGTCCTACTTGCAAAGCACAGTAGTTCTATTATGGTATAAGCAATCAAGTTTTTTGCACTTCTATGTACCAAGTGAATAATTTCAACAACTTACTCAGCCCTATATATGTTCCTGCAAAGCATTTACTTCAATAAAATTTCCTATTTTAGTCTAAGAGTAAGACCCAACCTCTTTACAAACTATATGAAGTATTTAAGCTACTAAATTCACTAGTTAATCTCTTGCTCAGTTAATTTACTAAGTAAATCTACTTATAACTACTCGTAATTCAACAGTAAAAAAATCACTTTCTATCATGCATAACCATAAAGATCCTGTAGATAGTAGCTGGTATTGGAGGAAGATTCATGCCATGAAAGAAAAAATGTGAAGTTGGTGTATGCAATATAGGTACAGGTTGACTAAGGGAGGTGAATACTCAATTACAAGGAGCTATATTGATCTTTAAGGGCACCACAATAGTTCACATATTGTTGAATGCATTTGGAGTGTAGTGGCTCAACCTAAACATATATTTATTTTATGGTTAGCTATCCAAGATAGATTGATAACTAAGGAAAGGCTGATGAAGATGAACATCTTAGTGGAGGAAGTTACTTGTTGTTTATCTGATGCTCAGAAGTTGGAGACAGCCAAACACTTGTTCAGTGAATGCCCATGGTTCACTGAGGTCAAGAGGGGTTTTGAACAATGGACATGCTTTCCTATACAACTGGGGGAGGTGAAGGAAGTAATGCTGAAAATTAAAAGGAAGAAACGGAAGCAGTTTCAGAAACAAGTGATAGCTGCGAGTTGGGGGACAATGATCTACCATACTTGGAGAGCCCGGAACTGAATGTTTTTCAAAGGATTACATATACAAACAACTGAGATACACACACAAATTAAGAGGGAGATTTTACATATAATAAACATACTTAGTTCATCAACGAGAGTTTACGGATGTAGTGTTTTTTTTGCAAAGGTTGAAAGTGTAACTAGTTTTGTGTCTTATTGGAGGCTTGAGATGCAATTGTTGTGTTCAAGGGATCTTTAGGTGTATGTTTTCATTTTAGTGATGGTAATATTTACATGGTTACCAAAAAAAAAATATAGACATTATATTTCTTTTGATATCCTATTCTTCTCAAGTTGTTGACTACCACATCATCTAATGATGTACTAATTACCTTTGCCTTTACAAAGTAACACACCTCCAAGACAACTCTAAGGATTAATATCAACTTTTACAATAACAACATTCTAAAGAATGAAAACAAAATAATATTATTAAGATATTAATGAATACTATCATGGATAATAAAATATCTCAAAAGCAACAACCAAGTCTAAACATGAATTTTTTTACTACTAAGAACTCTAACAACAATTTCCAAGACCTTCCTTTGGAGGGTAACAGTAAAGGACACAAGTTTTACCTAGTTAAATGATCTAATATGATTAGACCAAAGCTGCAAGGAGGCTTGGAAATAAGGGACCATTGTGACACTTGCAATATTTGGTTTCAAGGAACTGATTGTCCTAGTATGAGTTTTTTACAACTTCTACATCATATACATGATGAGGCACCCCCACTTTATAACAATCTTCATTTTCTTGGAAACCTATCAAACTAGTTGCCTCATGTTACCAAATTTTGCTATAAAAAATTAAGCAAAAGCAGACCAAACCATCACTGAATGAACAGATACACTAGCAGAAAGGATTAAGAGACCGATAAGGATAGCAATTGTTACTCTATAATGTTCATATCCTACTCCCATGGTCTTAAAAGCTACAAAATTTTGTAATAAGAAGCAAATCTCCTCTTAATCTCTAGCTTCTATCAATGCTTCCCTCTATAATGTACTATATCATTTTCTAGTCTTTTTCCAGTAAAATTAGGAAGTAGCTGAAATTTAAAGTATTGGGCATGTTTAATATTGATATGTTTTAGGTAAGGTATTAACTTATACATCATGATATATAAATGAATTGGTATAGAATACAACTTGTTAAACATGAAGTTTGAGTTAAAAAAATAAAAATAGAAATATACCTTTAGTCAGCCTTCTGATGGAGCGATGCATCATAAAAAAATATGCAAAGTTAGATACCAAATGTTACATATTTATATATTTGATAAAAAAAAATCAAATAGAAATTATCATATAAATTTGCATTACTTCTAACCTTGATGGCGATGCACGAGAAAAGAGTTGTTCTTCCTAAGCATATCTTCTTGGCGTGCTATTACAGTTTCAAACTGAGAATTTAATGCTTTTATTTGTGACTGTTGGTCTAGTATCTGAGACTGTTGGTTTTCTACCTCAGTTTCAACTGCATTTAATCATTTCTGTAAGTCATGTTGGGCACTAGCAGCTTCTTGTTTTGCCTTTTTGAGAGAGTCTTCTAACTCTGCAGTTCTCCTATGTGTAGCTCTTGTAGTATTAGGTTTTGGACCATAACTAAGGCCTTTTATATATCCCGACTTTGTACCAGGAACAATATCCACAATTTCATCAATAGTCATGGAAGACTCTCCCGAAGTATATATATATTTCAAATCAATCATGTTGTTCTACATAAAAATATTAATACTATTTAAAGGAGAACGCACAACTTCAGAAGAATATTAATCAGACAAATGTGATGTGTATATCAAGTAAAAATATTAATTTTCTTACATAATGAGTCTCAACCTCTAGAGAAGACCATCTTTTTTCACTCGTGTAATGAGTATGCTTGTAAAACTCGATTCTATCAGGCGCTACTCCTTCAGTTTTAGTTCCACCCTCTATAATAAGAAAATAATTGAAATAGTACTAAATTTTCATTAATTAAAATAATTAAAAGGGTATAACTTACCGTTTCAGCACGAGCCGCTACAAACTCTTTTGACCCCATGAAATGATTAGATTTAAGCTTAGTTCTATTGGCCTTGTTTATGTCACATCGTTTCTACAAAAAAATAGAAATATTGTAACTGTAATAACAATGTGAATAACATGAAACGAAATTACCTTATGCTCTGGATTGATCCACATGTCACAAAGCCTATTCCAATTTTCGGGGGTCAACTTTGCACTTCAAATTTACGAGCAGCTTCCTCAGAGTGTACACTTTCAAATAGACATTTTAACTTTTAAAGACACTGTCTGCTTCTATTTTTTAGAATATCCTCACAACATCTTCACGTAATGCTCATCCAAATTAATCTCAAACCTCTCCTAAAAATTCAAATAAGTTTTGAAGACACAAAAAAATGATCAAAATCCCTGTTATATTAGAATAACGATCATCACATTTCCTAGCATAGTAATTAACTTCAATCTCACTATTTGTTTAACCATCTGACTTGCATCTTCTTGATATCATTTATACAATCTCTTAGTTTATCAAAAAGTAATAATAATTACAGTTCATATGTGAGTACTCTAGAGCCATATGGAGTAAGCTTTTACACTAACAAGGAGAACCTAGAAAAACATTTAAATGAGCTAAAGAGTTGGAGTAGGCACAAGCTCTACTGTTTCAGTTTACAGAGTGTCCTTGGCCGCATAAGCTTACAATATTTTTATTGAGATGAATAAAATTTTGATGCAGGCTGAAAATACCGATCCACAAGCATCTTCTAGATATCATTTACACGATCTCTTACTTTATAAAAAAAAAAAAAAAATTACAGTTCATATGTGAGTACTCTAGATCATATGGAGTAAGATTTTACACTAACAAGGAGTACCTAAAAAGCATTTAAATGGGATGAAGAGTTGGAGTAGGCATAAGCTAAAGGCAAAAGCTCTGCTTCTGTAGTTTACAGAATGTCCTTGGCAACATAAGCTTAAAATATTGTGATTTAGATGATTAAAATTTTGATCCAGGTTGAAAATATTGATCCGCAACATAAGCTAAGTGCTATTTACCCATTCACTAAACATCATTACCTAATTTGTTATGTAACCCTCTGAATATTATGGGCTTCCCCGTAAAAATCATAAACCTAGTTTAGAGCTATCACCTCATGAATATTCCTGCTCTTCTATTCAACACCTACACTTGGTTGTTACTAACACAATGAAACCTCCTCATAAACTCCTTTCTAGTTAAAGTGTACTCTTAACTCATCCTAAGTCGTAACTATTTGCCTACCTCATATCATGAACTCTATACAAGATTATTATTCCTTAGTCTACTCACAAACGAAAACTCATAATTAAAAACTTATTGGGTGCATGACTACAACAACATAATTTGCCTCATCATTATCTCCCTTTCTTAGATTACTGAACCTATGCATGCATTCTTCTAATTTAAGGGCACTTTCACTACTATTGTTCATAATCTCGTAACTCATACTATCTTTTCGGGTGAAAAATACTATCCAAGCATTCTAAAACATACCACCGCTTAAAGGTCTTAGATGAATAAGGTTTAACGAAGAGAGTCTGGGAGTACATCTTCGCTTTAGCTCGAACACATGAATCATATGAATAAGAGTGCATTCTTTCGAATCTAAATACTTAAAATCACTCACGGGCTTCTCTCTAGCCCCTCTACAGTCTCATGACTTTCTCAAGATTTTTGGTAAGAGCAAGTCATTAATAAGGATCTGGCTTTTCTTTTCAACTACCCTAACTATGAGGGGTAGTCGAATAAATATGAGAAACACACGAGTTTGAATATGTTCCTTATGACACAGCTCTATTGCACAATTTAGAATATGAAAGAAAAGAAACTTTTCCTAACTGTCTGCAATCCCTTATTTATAGAAGTGGGGACCTCACAACCATAAATAAGATCATACTTGACACGACTTCATAGACACCCTAAGACACTTGAACTATGTTCTCTAATACCAAGTTTGTCACGATCCGAGCCTACACGCTGGACGTGACTGGCACTCAAGAACCATTGTTGGTCCCCAAGTGAACCCTTATCCTGGCTGACTACAAGCGGAAGAGTAACTCAAGCATACATAATCATCAAATTGAAAGAAACATATAAAAACAGTTTACTGAATCTCAAAACTGAACTGGATATACTGAGTATGAAACACAAGTTTTAAATAAAACATCTGAAAACTAAAAGACTCTCTAAAACTGTCTATCTATGAAGCCTCTAATGTATACATGGATGAGTGTTGGGACAAGACCTGTGACTCCTCAAGAGAACTACTGGTAATAACTCATAAAAATTGGAGTCCTCCAGAAGCAAGAAGGTCTTACTCAAAAGCTGACAAAATGATCTCAATAGACTCTTGCTGAGGATCCTAAGAACTTGTATCTACATCATTAAAATATGCAGGTCGAATGACATCAGTACATTAAATGTATGAGTATGTAATATAGCTAAATAATAAATATTAGAAAGAAAGAATTGCAATAGATAACAATGTACTCAAGCTTAATGTAAAGAAATAAAGGATTTAAATCATATAAAGGTTTACAAAATACTTTCTCATCTCTAAACTCAACATAATAAGTGATATATAAAACTACACTTTAACTCTATTGGGAGATTCTCTAACTGACAACCATCACTATGAGCTACGAAATGATACAACATCTCGCTCACGCTGCCAGAACTATCCTATACCTTGATTGGGTATAAAACACCTCAACTAAGTGGATCCACTAAGCTATGCTTAAAAAGCAATAAGAAATCATCTAAAAAGTATGATCCTTTATCATGTTGGCATACATGATTTATGAAAACTTTGAGTTGTCTGAACTCGTCCCCATAGCGGTGCTCAATGCTACTACCAATAATATATACTCATGCTCATATGTTTAAAAACATAACTCTTCCTCTGTTTTGAGATAATTGCTCAAACTACCCTCTTAAAAGAGGTAACTGCTCTTGAAATATCTTTTGGAGTCATAACTCATTTAGAAATCTCAGTTTCTCTTTTATCAATGTAAAAATTGATACCTCTTGGAATACATAGTCCCCTTATATACTTGA
>JAJOOE010014465.1:0-32339 GCA_036250405.1 Solanum raphanifolium
GTTAATTATTGTAATAGATAATATGGAGTATTTAAGTCATTTATAGTATAGTAATTAATATATAATATGTAGTATTTAAGTGGAAGGTGGTGGGGCCCACTTATATATTTTAGAAATATATTGGATATTAATAGTGATTTATAGTATAGTAATTAATATATAATATGTAGTATTGAAGTGGAAGGTGGTGGGGCCCACTTATATATTTTATAAATATATTGGACATTCGTAGTGATCTTATTGGAACATTGGTAGTCATTCCTAGACTCTTCTATATATATATATATATATATATAATCATTAAAGTTAAAAGTTGAATTACGAAAATACTTACTCTAAAATAATAGTAATTTTTTTCTCTCATTAAATTAACAATTTTGCTAAATAAACCAAATTTATCTAATTAATTGTATCTTGATGGTCATTAATTCTTCATTGGAAAACAGAAATCAAATGTGAAAAGGCACGCCCACTAATTATGGCAGAGAAGTCCAACAATCTCCTCTTTAATTTCATTTTGATAATGTTGCTGATATATTCAAATTTTTTGGCTTGCAAGCTTTTGACATTTTAAAAGTTAAAACAATATCATTCTTAGTGAATTTGTCCGTGCTTTGCGCGGTTATGAAAAACGATAAAATGTCAATATATATTTATCTATACATATAATTGATTTCATAGAAAAAAATATTTTGTTAGTAATTAGATGACCTCCGACAGAGTCATAAGTTACTCTTTTGAACCAAAAGAAAATATAAACTTACGATAATAAAAAAATTATGTAAAATACAAAATAAAGAGAAATCATAAAGAGAACTACAAAAAAAATTGCAACAATTTTTTTTTCACGTGAAATCTTGGGCATGGCCCATTTATTAAGAAAAAAAATGAAATCTTGCTTGGACCCAAAAAGGATCCAAGCCCAAGTCTACAAAATCAAACAAAATAACAAAAAAATGCAACATTATTCTTACTATCTTAATAATTTTTAAAAAATAAATAGAAAATCAATATACAATCTTTCGAGCTCTTGTTAACATTCATTCCCACAAGCGGATCACCATTCAATAGCCTTCATTTTATTCTTCAAGTCAAACTAAAGAATGAATAAAATAAGCACAAAAAACATAACAATTTAAAAGGCTAATGTGATCATTTCTCCAAAGTCGTATAATGCTTCTTATATTAGAGGACTATAATATGAATAACAAATTATGTCATGAATATGATTATTAATTATTTAGAGGTTATGATAATAAAAGTTATGAGAGTAATGAAAATAACGACCATTAAGTTTTGCATTAAAGATTATGAAACAATGGATAATTGATATATTTATTATTCTACAATAAAAAAATAGAAAAATTGTAAAAAAGAAGAAGAAGAAACTAAATAGAATTATTTGCCAAAGATTATAGTAAAGATGAAAAACTCAAGAAACTTGAGTCATTACTGTGTAGATTTTAGTGTTATTTAAAACTGGCGAAATAGTCTGGTGGATCCTTGTACTTGTATGAGTTTGTATTATGGACCCTTATATTTACCTTTTATCAATTGAACCCTTATACTGAATCAAAAGAAGATTTTTAAACCCCTCATACTATGTGTGTAGTTCACTCGCCCTTAAGTAGATGACATGTCAAATCCATGTCATTTAAATTAATAATATATCATCATTATCTTCACCAATTGTTCTTTTAAAAAAATTATTAACTAAATTTATTAAATAAAAGATAAAATAATAAAAAATTAATTTATTTCTTAAAGTAAAATATATATGTGCTCCTCTAACGCACACTGTTTCCTTTACTCTTCTAGCAGAACCAGCAATCGTAAGCGGCCGCACCACCAGCTCCGGCCGACAAACCTTTTCGTCGTCATGACCAGTTCCTCGTGCCATCTCCTGCCTCGTTCTCCTCTTCACTAGTTTTCCTTTCTCTACACTACCGACGACCCCTGCGAACTATTAGAAATGGCGTCTCCTCTCCATCCTATCTGGTGTACCAGCAAACTCTCTCGCTGCCTCCCATTCTCACGGAAAAGAGACCAACACCGCCTCCTATTCTAGCGAAAAAGGGACCAACTCCACCTCTCTCCCTCTCACTCCATTGCAAACCGGTGAGCACCATCATGAAACCAACACCGCTCTCTCCCTCCACTGATAATCGCCATGAAACCTAACGTCATGAAAGTGCTAATGCTAAGATCGGCTAAAGAAGAAAACATCGGGTGTGGAGAAGGAAAAAAAAGGGGGTTGGGGCAACGGTGGAGTGGGGGAAGAAAATGGATTTTTTTTCTTCTTTTTTTTTCTTTTATAATTTTAATAATTTAAAAGTTAAAATATGGTGTTCACTTTCCTTAACACGCGTGTAGTCACACTCTCTCGCCAACTCAGTCATTTTAATGCCACATAAGCATGGTCAATGGTCAAAGGGGTTTAATATATTGTGTTTTATTGAATTTAAGGGTTCAGTTGATAAAAAAGTTAAGTAGAAGGACTCACAATACAAATTCATATAAGTATAAGGGTCCATCAGACCATTTCGCCTTTAAAACTTGTAGGGGATGATTTGTAATTGAAAATTCTTGGGAAATTTATTTATATTTAGACATTTTTGAAAAAGTAAAAGGCTAAAAATAGAAGAAGAAATAATTATGTCCAACAAAGTCATCATAAGTATTTTGAAGCAAAATAAATTATAAATTTACGGCAATCAAAACATTATAAAAAAAAAACAAAATAAAGAGATGAGAGAACTGAAACGAATAAATAAAAAAATAATACAATATCATTCTTATGATTTAATCATTAAAACATTTTTAAAAATACGAAATCAATATACAGTCTTTTGAGCTCTTGTATTCAATATCCACTTCTACAAGCCACAATCACCATTCGGTATCCTTCATCTATTCTGTCAAGTCAAATCAAAGCATCATCATAACAAGCACTGAAAAACATGACAACTTAAAATGCTAATGTGCTCATTTCAACAAAGTTTACAATATCCCTATTTATATGACTACAATATAGAATACAAAAATATGACTATTAGCTATTTTAGAGGTTATAATAATAAAAAATCACGAGAGTAATGAAAATAAAGACCATTAAGTTTTATATTAAAGAAAATTTAAAAAAAATGAGTTTTTAGTAATTTTACAGTGAGCTTTTGATATAAAATTTGCATTACTTGAAAATCCTTGTCAAGTTCTTACAATAAAATTCAAGTTATAAAAGTACGACTTACATGTAAATAAGAAAGAAAAATAATTATACCTTTCGGGAGCAGATTTAGATTTTTCCCACTAAATTGCTTGATTGAAATTCAATCCGTTTATCAAATGTCCTGGAAAAGATGTATTTTTTCCATTCAACAAAAAAAGCACATGCAATAAAATAATTAAATCTCATATAAGTAAGAAACCTGAAAACAATATATAAGCTATAAAATACTATTTTATAAAGTTGTAAAAAAGACTGAGATCCTTGATCAAAAAGATGACCAGATGGCTTTACCTAGTTTATCCCTAGCTCTACTATACATATAAATTTGGTCATTTCTTCTTTAACAAATTTTTTTAATACCTCTATTTATAGGACATTATATGAAATACCAAAAGATATCATGAACATGACTATTAATATGAATTGGGAGTTATGACTATCAAAAGTCATGGGAGTAATGAAAATAAAGACAATTAAGTTTTTTATATTAAATAATAATGGAGTAATAATTGATACATTCATTTTTGTACAATGATAATAATAAAAAAGAAAATAGAAAAAAATGTCAAAAAAAACAAGAATTTTTTTTTGAGTTGCTATTCCTAATTTTTGAGTTGTTATATATTATGCATCGAGATTTTTGAGTTGATTGTTCATGTCTATTTTTTAGCATGAACCCAATTATTTGAGTATTCATTGAGTTATTGTTGAGTATCTTTTTAACCGAACAATTATCTTAAATTGATTTTCTGAGAAAGTAAAGAGGAGTTTTGAGGAAAGTCTAAAGAGACATTTTGACTAAAGTTTAAAGGAACTATTGTTTTCCAAATTTATCAATTTTACAGTGAGAAAAGAGAAACTTTGATTTCTAAACGAGTAATGATTTCAGAGTTATTTCAGAGCAATTACCTCAAATTGATAAATAGTATGTTCTATACATTTGACATGAGTATATATTTATTGGGAGTAGTCTTGAGCATCGATATGAGGATGAGTTCAGACAACTTGTATTCCTCATAAACGATGTAGCCAACATGGGTAAAAGATCATACTTTTTAGATGATTGTTTATTGTTTTCAAGCAGAGCTTTAGTGGATCCACTTAGTTGTTCTATACCCCAGCAAGGTATAGGACAATTCTGGCAGCGTAGGCGAGATGTTGTATCATCACATAGCTCACAGTGATGGTTGTTGGTTAGATAATCTCCCAAATAAGAGTAAAGAGTAATGTATTGTATGTTTATATACATCCTTGAGTTAGCATCTTTTATTTATGAAGCTTTAAATATTTCATCTCTTATTATTGTTTTGCATTGAGTTGAGTTGAGGTGACTTATCAGTTTAGTTATTTATTCATTCAGCTTTATTACATGCTCGTACATTCAATGTACTGACGTCATTCGACTTGCATCTTTTTATGATGCAGATACAGGTGTTCGGGATCATCAACATGCGTTTCGTTGAGATCACTTTGCACTCTAGTTAGCTTTTGGTGAGCCTCACTCCACTTTTATTTTCAGTTTAATCATTTTAGTGTGTCATGGTTCTTATCCCGACATTCATGTTGAACTATTGAGGCTTCATAGATTGACAGAGTAGAGGAGTCTCTTAGTAGTTACTTTTCCCTTGAAATGTTTTGCAAACTATTAAACCTATATTATTGAGTATTTTATAGACGGTTTGAAATAAGTATTTTCTTGAGTTTGAATGTTCTAATTTATGTTTCGAAGTTTGTTATCGCTTGAGTAAGTCTTCCGCTAAGTAGTTAGTCAGGCCAAGGGTTCGCTTGGGGACCAGAAATGGTTCTTGAGTGTCAGCCACGTCCATGGTGTAGGCTCAGGGCGTGGCAACTAACTATCACTATCATACCAATCACTACAACACCAACCACCCTCACCATCGTAACTATCACCACCACCATTACTAGTCATTAACACCAACTGTTATTGCCACCACCACTACAAATCATCTTCATCATCACTACTAGAATAAAGGTTCCGTTTTTTTTATCGAATATTAATTTTTTTTATTAAATTTATAATTTTTCTAATAGTTAATTATTTATTATTTAAATTATATGTGTTATGTTATAAATAAATTATGTGTATTAGATATTAAAAATAAACAATCTTAATCATTCAGTATTTAGATCTAAAGACAACATCATTTATATATGTATAGATTCATACATTTTATTAATCTTAATAAATATAAATAAGGCCTTAGTCTGAGCACTAGGATGTCTCTACCCACACAAAGTAAGTGATAGAGCTTTAAATTCTTTCTTTTAAATATTGTATGAATCAACAAAATAGGTAGCCAAATTAATAGACTTGACAACATGGTTTTCATGGTGAAATATTGGTCACAGGTTTCTGTAACAATCCAAAATTCAAAATCTAAAATTATAAAAAAAATGGTGAAATTTATACAAATCAAAATAAGCTATTTTCGGAAACCTTAATTTCTCTTTGGAATCATATGATTCATTTTCATCTTCCTTCTAATTACTTGCAAAATTCATGACCCAAATAAGCATTCAAATCAATTAAGCCATTGATAGAATTCATTATGTATTTTCTAAAATCATATAAAGAGACTACCGTTCATACCCTCAATCAATGTGGAAGTCTTAACAATGTTTGCTAGGGAGGAAAATGTTCTATGAAATATGTTCTTTAATTTGTGAAAATTGTTTATCCAAGAAAATCAATTTTGATTATCTTATGATATTTTTCTCTTGGGTAGAAAATAGTTGACATGTGATAATCATACAAATATATTGCGATGGCAACCTAAGCAAAAACTATGTCAGTTTTAATGATAGGACAACTTAGAAAATTTAGAGATGAAATGACAAAAATACCATCAACTTGAAATTTAATGACGAAAATAAACATGTTGAAGCAGGCATGTTGATACTATATACTTACTCATGCTTCTAATATAGTAGAAATAGAAAAGCAAAAGAAAAAGAAAGAATATTGTACAAACAATTATTTTTAAAATAAAGCTTTTTAAAAAAAGGAAAAAAAAAACAAATAGAGTTGGCTACTTATACTTGCATCATATCATCTTCTTCGCACGATCTTTCCGTGGCGGACCAATATACTCTTTCATTTGGTGTTTAGTACCCCGAATTAAGGTCCTACTAGGTTGAATTTGCACAACGTAAGACTTATTTGAGGAAAAAGCACTCTCTAACATGATCTTTTTTCATATCTAAAGTTATGGTGGACATTTATATGGTAGATACCAAATACCATACTTAAATATAAAAAAATTATGGTATTTTTTGGTATACATGCTTTTAAAATTTGATATTCAGTGCAATATTTGATATTTATAAGAAGAATATCGAAATATCGAATACCATATCAAAGTACATATATAGTTATGCAATAATACTAAAAATTAAATAAAATAATAGTAGTACAAAATTAATTATTTAGACATTAAAACTTTGCTATCTTGCCTTGATTGAAATGTCTTTTGGTATATGACTAACAAAGGGAATTGCATTCTTGTACTTACTTTTGAATATTTATACATGTGTAATGTATTAGTATTATATAAGTGAGGCGTTTCTTGAAAACTCGAAATCATAATTTTCTATTATATGACTTTATGTAAGTTGAAATCGAACAAACTATGTTAGCGATTTACCATACATCAAAATACCGAATCCAAATTTTAAAATATGGAATCATAGGTCATTGATTTGGTATGGTAATGATATAATATTTTTAAAAATCAAAAATCAAACTTACCAAACCAATGTTTTCAATATTGTACCATGTCCAGGGCCAACTCAACAAGATTGAGGGACTAAAGCGAAACTTAAGAGAGAGATCCTAATATATATTTTTTCATCATATATACTTTTATTTAAAATCTACTTTTCTAGGTTTTTTAGATGTAAAGTCATTAATTACTGCTTTATAATCGATTTGTTTTAATAATTTTTTTTCAATTGATAATATAGCTAATCCATTCAATCTCTCTTGAGACATTGTTGATCTTAAATAAGATTTAATCAATTTTAGTTTCGAAAAAAGAATTTCGGCTGAGGCAAAGGTTACCGGAATTGTTAACATTATTCTAGAAGCAATATGTGTATTTGGAAAAAAATCAAGTATTTTTGTTTGATTGAGTATTTTTATTAGATTATTATTTGGCAAGGTGCTGACTCTACACAATGTTTGTATCTGACAAAGTTATAAAAACTAAAGACAAAATATTTATGAGAAAAAGTTACCTCATTGATGGTCTTTTCAAACTCAATATTTCTATTTGTTCTTATTTGCTTGAGTCAAACTATTCTTGACATAAACCCTTGGGACATGACAACTACAAAACCTTGCGAAAACTGATCAATTTAGAAGTTTTGCCTAACTTTGAGTGCAACAAATAAAAATGTCAAGTTTGTGTTGAATCAAAGTATGCTAAGCATTCTTATAAATTCGTTAAAGGAAGTCTAATCACTTAAAGATCCATACTGACATTTATGATATAAAGTCAACACTATCTCGTGGTGGGAAAAAGTATTTCATAACTTTTATTGCCAATTGCACCATATATTGTTATGTTATTTGTTGAATGGTAAAAATGAAACAATAGAAACATCTATGCAATATAAAACTGAAGTTGAAAATCAGTTGGATAAAAAGATAAGAATGATTATAAGTGATAGAGGTGGAAAGTATGAATCTTCTTTGTAGAAATATATTTGAAAAATAGAATCATCCATCAAACTACTACACATATTCATCTCAATCACGTGAAATTGTGGAGAAAAAATCCAAACTTTGAAGGAAATGTTGAATGCCTTACTTATAAATTAAGGTTTACCAAAAAACTTGTGGGGGAAGCTATCATTACAGCAAAAGGGAACAACAAAAAGTTTTGTAGGTTCAGAAAGGGAGCAACAAATAGTTTTGTCTATTCGGGGATAGGAAATTGTTTGTCGCCCCTTAAAGTATATACATGCAATAATTCTTGAAGGATAGTGATCTAACAATTCTCAAGACACAGTTTATTTCACAAGAGAAATGGAAAGGAAGGAAATCCAACTTGAAGTATTTCAAAGTGTGGGAGAAATTGTTAGAAAAAATAGTAGGAAATATAATTGAAGAAGATGGCTTTGAGGCGTGTAATCACTTTCTTTAAAGAGATATTGCTCATATACATATTGGGGTAAATACAAACAATTTTCTTCAAGGATACAACAAAGCCCTTTGCTTAGACATGAAGATTTTCTTAGGCTACTTCTAGAGAGTCTTTCTATTTATAGAAGATGACTCTTATGAGTCATGTTCTTTCATGAACATATGACTTTTTCATAAGAGTCATGTTCTTTCGTGAATGAACAAATGACTATTCATAAATGTCATGTTTTTTCATGAACAAATGACTTTTCATAACAGTCATGTTCTGTCACGAACAAATGTGTTTGTTCAATTCAATTAAAGACCTCTATATATTACAAAATATCCAACAACATCAACTTTCACTTAGACATTTCAACTAGATTTTGTTTATTTTAGACATCTCATGTCACGCCCCTGTGTGAAGTGAAGTGAATTATGTGGTGGGTCCGAGGCCCATATTATAAAGTCAGTTAAACAATGTCTTCACACAATTAATAATAGTTCTAATTCATTTAGCATAAATTTTTTTAGGGATAATTGTATAGAATGACAAACTTATAATCTAAAATAAATGGAGTAGTTACTGTTTGATTTAATTGCGCCCCGTAGCAAACGTTTGCCAGTTGCCTCTCTCCCTCCAAATTCTCGCTCTCCACTCTCCCTTTCTCGCTCGCTCCCTCTGTGCTCGCCTCTCTCGCTTTATACAACAAAATTGTACAAATTGCGTTTCTGTTTGTATAAAGCGAGAGAAAATTGTATATACACATGCAAATACAAATATATTCGTCCTATACATTTATAATTATACAATAAAAATATTGCCCTGCCCAGTTCTCTTTTGCCTTTCTCTCTTTCTCGTTTTATACAAACACAGATTATACAAATATAATGTATAATTTATGTTTGTATAAAGCGAAAGAACAATTTTTGATATACAAATATTTTTGTCAACGATTTATACAAACGAGAAACTAACAATAATTTATACAAATAGTCTGCCAGCAAAATTATACAAATCTGAAGAGGAGCCAACGAATTATACTATTGCTTCTTTTTGTATATATGTATAGCAAAATAGACATAGCTTTCAATTGTATATGTATAGTGAATTATACAAATATATGTTTGTTATGGAGCGCAATTATGCAAACTTTGATATAGCATACAAATATGATTTTTTTATTTGCTATATGTGAAAGTTGCTCTAAAATATTTCATTCCACTTTTTAGAGTTTAGAAAATACTAAAGAATTAACTTTATTATGACAGAAAAAAGTTAATATAGTCGTTTTGATATTTGTGGTCATATTTTAGCCATATAATTGTGGTCATATAGCAGCTCTCTTTAAAATAAACCAATTTGCACACCAAGATCTTTTAATTAAAGGACAGGTACCAAGAATCTGTTCATTCCTCAATAAAGGAACAATACATTGGAGAATATTTAATTTGAAATCCTCATTAATTAGAGATTGTCAATGTAGGAAAGAAAATACTAAAGATAGGAAGACGTGTAGTAGTGAGATTGCTTCATTCTTAATCAGATGTCTTAAATTCGAATCTTTGGTTTGGAGGAAAAAATTGTTGGGAACACTATCCCCAAAGGGATCCTGCAGTGCACGATCCAGATTTAATCAGAGCTCTAATACGAGTTTCGAATACCTAGTAAGAAACGACCAAAAAAAAAAAGATATATAGAAATGAACTACGTCAAGGAGCCTTAATAATCTCAATCTTATTCTTGGAAAAGGATCAATCTATTCGTTTTTCCAAAGATCAAATCTCTTGAATTGACCTCTCAAATAAGCGAAATCTAAATCTATTTAAAGAATGTCACTCCTAAGGTATTTCACCTACCCCACCCCACCCTTTTGCACTTCAATAGGGACCCGACCTCGAACCTGACCCTGACCATGACCAGAGACCAAACTCCTAAGTAGCTTCAATTTTTCAAGGATACAGAATACATACAAACAGTGAGTAAGAGTTCAAAACAAATAGTTTTGCTTTCTCTATTGATTCTACTATTGACAAAAACTGCAAGAACTATGTAAATCTTCTTTATATTATTGGCCAAAATATCATTATACTGAATGATCCATCCAAATATCTATTACATAATTTAAAGGTGTCATCCCTTATGCATCAACTTATCACTACAGCTATGACAACCTGTCTTTCCTGATAAGATGAGATCTACGACAATATTTCATCACTGTCATGGATTTCAAATCATACAAACACTAACAAGAGATATTTTACACCATTCCCTGCCGTCTGCAACAATATTTCATCACTGTCATGGATTTCAAATCATACAAACACTAACAAGAGATAATTTACACCATTCCCTGCCGTCTGCCTAGCCCAAATACGCAATTATTAAAAAGTACAATGCATAATGTGCGTTTAACCGAGATTGGAACCTTGCAGACCCCAAATCATCGCTGATGCAGCAGAATTCTCTGCATCTTTTACACGCATCTTCTCCTCTCCCATCACAAAAACCACGCCTTTAGCTACTGCAACTTGCACTGAACATATAAACCTCCTATCATGAGAAGGGCCTACCTGTTTCTCTATTCTGCAAACATCGTAAAGCAAACAATGAGGAAACTCAATCACAGTTCAAACATGTTTACCAAGTAACAGTTAAGTGGTGTGTGCTGTTTAATAGCCAAACACTTGATGGATAATAGCCCAGCCGTCTCCCTACTCAACTTAAACACAAGAGTTGGTTCATTAGCTAGAATTCTAACTCGTGACATGTGCCTATTACACATCCCCAGCTGTACTACCTTTACTGTTAAACAAAAGTCCTAGAGGCTCATTAACGTACATCTAACATCCATTTATATCATACTTCATCCTTTTTACTCTTGTATCCAGATTACTACCAACCTATTCTACACAAATCATCGAAGACTACTTTTACTATAACTATCAAAGTAGTTTTTTTCAAATTTAGAAGTTATCAGTCTTTCTAGAATGGACTGCGACGAAAATGTTGCAACATAAACTGGAAGGAGGGGGTACAGTTTTGCACCTAAAGATTCAGTTTGCAATGTATTGAGTAACGACTTCATCTCAGTTGGAGAAAAAAAATTTAACCTGTAAGTTGGTGTGGGCCATTTCTTTCTTCCACATAGCTCATTCAGCTTCTGCTTTGCTCCACCAAACTCTGTGTTTGGTTCAACTTCAAGATCCAGCTTACTAGTATGTTTATAGGCCAACTTTGTGAGTGCAGCCTTTGCAGCGTGAAGTTTAGCATTTTCCTTGTTCTCAGAAGTAGCGGAGACAACAAATTGACCATCAACATAAACACTAGCTATGTCTTTCTCTTCTTTTCTCCAATGCTTTATATCAACATGTTTTCCTTCCTTCTGGCAAAGCTCATACAGCATGGTTACAGGCTGTGGTTGTTGTGCGAGCAAGTCCAGTGTGATAATAGGCTCGAGGAGGCCATTAATTATCTAACACAACATGAAACTAAACTAATCAGAACATCACTTCTCATCTGCAAGACAAGATTCCCGAATTTCTAGGTCGAAAAAAAACAAAATTGAATTGGTTTTTGCTAATAATGAAAAGACGGAAAAACATTCCTTTCATGTGAACTTACCATTTTCTTTTTCGATACCTAACAACTTCAAATTCCAATTAGTAAATTTGAAACACATATCTCTATCACACACATAACTTAACAAACCTTTGCTTAGTTAGGTGACATGAACATATTTCATTGTAAACACATCTAAAATGACATTCTAAATATTAGTATTTCTAATTCAGCAAATTACTCAATAATTCGAAAATATGATCCAGTCAAAAGAGAGACAACTAACCTTCCAGAGAACCTTCAGATCAAAGTGGCAATCCACATATACAGCTGCCACCACTGACTCCACAATGTCAGCAAGTACCTTCGGCGCCTTCATTGCTCCTCCATGTAGCTCCGCCTGCTCCTCCTGTTCTACTGCTATCACGAATTCCTTCACCTAATATCCAAATCCAAATTTTAACTCCCTCAATTTCATTATTCCCAAAACAATCATCCTAATCAATTCAACCCAAACTAATAATTTCGCAAAAATACTCAAACTGATCCTGCTACCTAACAATAAAAAATTAGAAAAACTAACCCAACATATCAATTTTAACTTCTGAATTTCGACGGCTAATAACTGAATTCTAAATTTGTACATATATAATAAATCATCTGAATACAAATACACAATTTGAGCAAAAGTTGATATAATGTACCTTTTGATCGAGGCTAGTAGTATTGTGCCGAACAAATTTATAAAGAGAGTGCTTCACCGCAACTCTCGCAAGCTTTTCAGTGCTAACATTAGCGGAGCGGAGGAGAGAGAGTTGCCCAGGGTCAAGTTCAGGGTAAGTCAAATAAACAAAATTCGATATAGCTAAGCCAAGAGCAGCATCGCCGACGAACTCAAGGCGTTGATACGACGGAGAATCGGTGCAGGAAGAGTGCGTAAGAGCTTGTTCAAGAAGCTTCTCATTCTTAAATTTGTAATTCAAAATCTCCTCAACTGCCCTTATGGACGCCGCCATATCTGTGATGATATCGATTTCGTCATCGTCATCAGGTATTAATACGACGCTCTTATTGGTTGGATTTGTCAGAGTGACGCAAGATTCCGGTAACTGCATCATATTCCGGTGAGGTACTCTGTTTTGATGATGACTGTGCAGAAAAAGTGATTTGTCAGTACTTTGAATAAACTGCATAGTAAAAAGAGAGGGTTTTAGGGGGAAAGACTAATGTTTGATTGGATTGTAACTTGGAACTTGTTATTCTTTTTTGCCCAATTTATAGGACATAGTTTAGATTTTGAGTATTAAATTTTTTTAAAAATCTTTGACTATAATTTATTGTTATTTCTTTTTTGTCCAAATTTATATCAAGTAAATTTGTAAAGTAATGTACATTTATTAAATAATATTTTAAGACATAAGTTAAATTGTATTTTTTATCATTGCCCTTTTATTAATGGAAAATGTCTAAATATAACATTTATTTATCTAATTTACTAAAACTATCCCACTTGCACCAGCTTTTTGACCTATTTATACCTTCAAAACTAATAATTTCATTTTTATTTCCTTTTTTAAAAATTATTTATTACATATTGGATGAAATAAAAGCTTTATTTCATTAATTTTTTAGCAAAATAAATAAATAAGTGTAGGGATGGTTATGGGGTGGGATAGAGCGGGTTAAGCCTATGCGGGGCGGGGTACATGATTGCAGGTGCGGGGCGAGGCAGGGCGAGTTAAGGTCTTTGCAGGTTTATGCGGGTTTGCCCCGCAACCGCCCCGCCCGCTCCATTATTATCCCTAAATGGGTGGTATTTTTTTTTACCTTTTCTTATAATTCAGGGATATTTTTGACCTTTTTCCATTTATTTATTTCCAATTTATTCTGAAAAATAGTACTTCCTCTGTCCCAATTTATATGACTTACTTTCCTTTTTGGTCAGTCCCAAAAAGAATGACATATTTCTATATTAAGTAACAATTTAACTATAAAATGTCTATTTTACCATTAATGAAATGATTTACAGCCACACAAATTTCTATCATTCATTTTGGACCACAAGTTTTAAAAGTCTTCCTTTCTTTCTTAAACTTAGTGCCGAGTCAAAATACCTCACATAAATTGGGACAGAGGGAGTACAAGTTATCGCCTAAAAATGTAAAACTTCATTAAAAGAAAGGGTAAATATGAAAAAAAAATTAAATATTTATCTTGAACTTTAACAATTCAATTATTTTAAATAATGAAGAAATGCTCAAATATTCCCTTAATATGAAATAGAGGGAGTATTCTAGTACTCCCTCGGTCCCTCTGTTTCTATCTATATGCCGTCCTTACTGAAAATAGATGTTCCTTAATACTCCATCCGTCCAATAATAGTTGTCCACTATACTATTTTGGGATGTCTAACAATAGTTGTCCACTTTATGAAATCAATGGATAATTTTACGCTTAGTTCTTAATTTACCCTTATTATTAATTATTGTCATTTATTTATTACATTTTTCAAGACATTGTATTTATTATATTCAAAAACATGATATAGTAAAATTACCCTTATATTTATAGTTTCTTAAGAAGTGTGCAGAGTTAATAATGGACCACTATTGTTGGACAGAGGGAGTACTTGCCATTTTATAAATTCAATGCATGATAACACTATTTTTTCTATTTTACCCTTAAGAGTTATTAGTCTTGAAAGCATGAATTTAACTAACATAGAAAATCTAAATGATTAATATGTTCATTGGTCAATTTAATTAATCGAAATAAATTAATTTATGTTCATTTATTAAAAACTTGACTTCAAAAGAATACCAAATAATTGTACTATAGTAAACTTACTTAGTTTCTTAAGTGGTGTTAAATATAAAATAATGTCATATAAATAGGAGCATAACTTAGTTTAGTTTTCGAGAAATAAACAAGAAATAATTATTGACTGAAATTTATCTGAGAATTAAATAACAAAAAATACTTGACCTCAATTTATTGATATTCTCTTTTTTGTCCCAATGTAGATGGTTAGTTCAGATTTTGAGAAGAAAATATCTTAAATGCAATTTATTAATATATATTCTTTCTGTCTCAATTTATATGATTTAATTCAAAAAATTATGGAAGAAAAAAAAATCTTTGACTGCAATTTATTGATATACTCTTTATGTCTCAATCTGGATGACTTAGTTCAGATTTTGAAATTTAAACAAAAAAAAAATTTGATCGTAAATTTTTAATATACTCTTTCTTCCCCAATTTATGACTTAGTTCAGAGTTCAAGAATTAAACAAGAAAATATCTTTGACCACAATTTATTGATATGCATTTTAAATTATTAATTTTTATTACTTAGAACCTTTTTTGTTATTTCCAAATGTGTAAATCATTGTTTAAAAAAACTTATTAAAAGATTGTATATTCAATGCACAATCAAAGGAAAGAAGTTTGACTATTGAAATTTGAATTATATCATATCAATTGAGACGGAGAAAATAGTATGTATATGCTAAGTTTGCTCTCGTATAATATTATTATTTAAAATTTATGTATCAAAGCATTTTTTGAAAAAATCTTAAATCATTGTGTTCCAAAATTCGATTTTCAAGAGTTACTTTTTGAATTATAATATTTTTTCATTATTTTCTGAATATTTTGAATTATTAATATTGTGGCTTAAAGCACTTTTGCATAGTTTTTAGATATGTAAATTTTATTTCAAAAAATTTAAAGATTTTATGTTCAAATTCATGTCAAATTATAAACTTTAAGTTTAGAAAATCAAAGATTCAATATAAATTTGATAGAGGGAATAATTAATAAAACCAATTGGATGATATTTCCATTTTCAAAGTAATTTTTAAGTACTATTAAAATATTTTCTTTCATTATTTGATATTTTCATAGAATTTTTTTTTTTAATTCTAAAAATTAGAAGTTTACCTACATATATAGTTATTTTGTTTCACCATCAAGAGTAAATGTGTGTTATAAAAGAGGTTTCAAGGTCTAGACAAGGTGTTAAAAGAAAATAATCATGGGTTAAATAAGTTTTTTATTAAAAATGATTTTAATTAAATATGTGCTTATATTTTCTAAGCCAAAAGGCAATACTTAAGTGAGTTTAGTTGGATATCCCATAAGTTGAGTGTTTTTCTTATCTTAAAAATAATAAAAGTGACTTTAATAGGATATTTTCATAAGTTAAATGATCATGTAAAAAAATAACTAGTAAAAAAAGTTGATGATCTTATAAGTTTCTGCTGTAAGAAGAAAAATAATGAAACGCTAACTTGATTACTTGTACTAAATGTTGAAAATATTTTTTACTTGTAGAATAAAGAATGTGTTAAAGCATATACATTGTATTAGTAATTTTATTTAAAGAACTTGAATGTAGAAAAATAATGAAAGGCTAGTTTCATTATATGTTTAAATATATTTTTTACATTTAATTTAACTTGTTATGTTATCTTTTAATGATGTATATAAATTAACCTTCCTTCATATTAGTCGCAACAAAAGTACGATGAACAATATGAAAAGAAGCTGTCATTTTAACAAAACATTATAAGTGCAGAAAGCAGAATAACAGACAGTTGAAAAAAAAAGAAAAAACAAATCTAAATGGGAACTTAAAAATTAGGGAAAGTATAGAATTTAAAAGGGAAAAAGGATAACTATATTCCCGAACTATCGTAAATGGTATGCAGATACCCTCCGTCATACTTTTGGGACATTGGTGTCTCTGCTGTCCAAAATGTAGAACATATATACCCTTTACACTAACGTACATACAAGTGTCATAATCTTATCCACGGACCCGATATTTATTAAATATCGGATCGACGAATAAGATTGCGCTACGTGTCCTTGTTTAGTCTTCCGTTAGAGTGAATGACATATATGCTCTAACTTTTTGACGGCAGGGGCACCAATGTCCCAAAAGTATGACAGAGAGTATATGCATACCATTTACAATAGTTTGAGGGCATATTTGTCCTTTTTCCCAATTTAAAAACATTAGTCATTCCACAAAGCAATTCAAAGTGAGAAGCATACAAACTTACCTTGAAGAGAATAAAACTCAAATGTGGAGCAGACTAGTAAGCCAATGAGCCGTAAAAAGAGAAGATTGGTTCTCTTTTAAACACATTAGAATGTATTCTGCAATCAAAATAGAGAGACCTGATTTTCATAATAGATGAAACTAAGAGATCTACGACTAATTTTTCTTTAACAAACCTAGAAATTGACGAATGCTTGATGATTTTGATCTTCTCTGTTTGTTGATTTTCCTCTTGCTAATTTTCTTCCAACAAACTAACACTCATTATTTTTAACTGAGATATACCTACCGCTAATTAGATTTAGGTTAAATGTAGAATTGAGAAAAATCAAGCATTTCCTGAATTCACTAACAACATAGTGAAAGAAATCCCAAAAACTTTGATAACATCGAAGTATATTTCTTACAGAGGGGTGGGGTGGGGAATGCGGAGAGACACGTGTAGTTGAAAAAATAAAAAAGGAAATTATTAATACATATAAGCACCCTTTGTTTTATTATTAACTATTAGATAGTAACTTTTTTAACATTCTGATATTATTTCATCGCTAATATTAAACAGAAAATTAACGTTTAATGATGAAACTTCTTTTATCATTATATATACACTTTTAACTATCAGATTCATATTCCTTCGTTAAGAATTGATTGTAAAAAGTGAAAATTTTGTAGCATACACAAATCCCAAGAACTCATAATGTCTATGTTAATCATGAAAGTTGTCTTAGGTATGTCTTCTGATCTAATCTTTAACTTGTGATACGCGGACCTTAAATCAATCTTAGAGAACATTGAAGCACCCTGCAACTGGCTGAACAGATCATCGATGTGAGATAAGGGACACTTGTTTCAGATAGTGATCTTGTTCAACTGCATGTAGGTTATGCACATTCTCATACTTTCGTCCTTTTTTCGTTACAAACAACACTAAAGCACCCCTAAGGTGATGCACTAGAATGAACAAATTCTTATTCAAAAGCTCTTGAAGTTGAACCTTGAGTTGTCTCAACTCACTGACTCCAAATCTATGAAAAATCCACATCTTTATCCGGAGGCATACCCAAAAAATCCTTAGAAAACACCTCTGGAAAATTTGAAACTATGAGAATTGACTCTATGGAAAGGAACTCTCCACTAACATTCCGGAGATGAGCTAATTAGGTTAGAAAACCCGTCCCCACTAGCCTTCTTGCACAGATATAGGATATAACCTTTACTCGCTTAGGACTATACACACCTACCCCCTCTAGTTTATCTTTACCCAAAATCTCTAGATTTACTGTCTTAGAATTACAGTTCAAAACACCATGATAGGGAGACAACTAAGTCATACCCAAAGTCGCATTGAAACCCAACATATCTAGAATGACAAAATCTATCAAAGTCTGTAGACCTATAAACATCACATAACAAGAATAATACATATGAATTACTACAACACACTTCCTAACTGTGGAAGCAACACAATAGGGGCATCAATCAGTCAAGTTGAGTACCAAGGCAAAACTAACAGATACATAGGAATAAGTGGAATGCGGATCAAACAAAACAGAAGTTATTTGATCACAAACAAAGATAGTACATGTTATTACGTCGTTCGATGTATCAACGTCTTATCTGCATGGAAATACATAATATTGAGTTTCATAATCATTCTAGGCCAAAGATAGACCCACCTACAACATATCGGGTGCTCGAGTACCCATTAACTCCGACGTAAACTCATTATTTATGTAGAAATTTTTATAAGATTGATATATTAAAGCATTAGCACTAGTGATTGAAAAGCTTGATGGGTGCTTTGGTTAGTCATTTGACTTAAAGACCTTTTTATAGATGTGTGCAG
This sequence comes from Solanum raphanifolium, assembly GCA_036250405.1. Classification (NCBI taxonomy): domain Eukaryota; kingdom Viridiplantae; phylum Streptophyta; class Magnoliopsida; order Solanales; family Solanaceae; genus Solanum; species Solanum raphanifolium. The sequence goes on from JAJOOE010014465.1 coordinate 18,852, forward strand.
GTTCGAAACTCACTGATTGCAAATATAGCTAAGTTGTCTTTTTTGCTCTGTAGTCAAGTGTTTCCTTCTTTTTCTCCAATACAAATTCTTAATTCCTTCTCCTCCATTTATGCTTTATTTATTTACTTTATGTTTTGTTTATAATTTTCTTTTATATTTATGTAATTTCTTTTGACAAAAAATCACTCATTTTTTATTTTTTTTCTTAAGAAATTTTGGTCGGTTAAGAAATTCCTTAAAATAATTCATTTTTTCTTAGAAATAAAGATTTTTAAGTATAGCATTTAGATAGTTGTGCACTTATACAATCATACTATGTAATTTATGGTAAATTTATGTTAAAAGAAGCGAGCACCCACAAGCTTAAAATTTTGGATCTGCCATTATTCTGGAAAACCCCTCTACTTGATACCTACTCCTCTTCCAAAATTATCATTTCATCTGCCCCACGTCCTCTTTTATTATCGCCTCATCTACCCTGCGGACCTTCTCTGCCATTATTAACTCAACCTGCGGGAACTATAGCTCTGGCATGCGGTTCTACTATCTACCTATCGGGGGATAATGACATTCCCTCGTAAAGTGACCCACCTCACCATAAATGAGGCATGCTCAATCAAGCGAAGACCTGATTGATAAGGAATATGAGTTTTTTGGCCACCCTAAGCCATAGACTGTTCAAAATATCCAGACGTAGAAGCGGGAAAAGTTTAGTGAATTGGACGGGCTGAATACGCCCGTTGACCAAAACCCTTGGACTACGAACCAGTGTAGTTATCGACATTCTTGGCCTCTTAGCCAATGCCTTGGAATGTCCCACTTGTTGAACTCCTTCAATTTTCTTGGCTTAGTCTATTACCACATTGAACCTCCTCCCAACTGAAGTCATATGCACCAATAACACATGCAAGTTAGTGTTCAATCCTTTCAAATAGAGACAAATCCTCTCCTCCTAATTGCTTGCCAACTGAGTAGCATAACGGGAAAAATCATGGAATCTGGTCTCACAGGCTGCAACTGACATACTACCATGCTCAAGGGTTAAAATTGCATCCTTCTTTTGATCTTTTAGAGTACAAGGCATATACTTATCTAGAGACAATGCATGAAACTAAGTCCAAGTCAATAAAGGCAGAACCGATGAACGACACTCCACATAAAATCTCCACCATTGTTTGGCCTCACAGGAAGCTTACAAACCTTATCCCATGATGATGAACAATACCTAATTTGTTCAGCCTCTCATAACAATTCAGAATGAACTCATGCGTATCCCCGCTTTCTGAGCTATGGAACATTAGCAGCTTCTGTTTCAAGAACTTGATCAAAAGCTCATGCTCAGTATCAATCATAACGGGACCAAATACTATATGAAAGAAGACTTTTTTTATCTGAAACTTCATATATTCTGGGAGCGTAGTAGCGACACATTGAGTACTTGAGAGTTGAGGCCTTAGTATTTGGTGTAACATGAGTGACTCTAGTACCTGCCAAACCACTCAGGAAGGCTAGCACATGTTCAATAGCCTAAGAAGTCATAGGGTGAAGACATGTACTCCCAAACTATGCCTCCACTTTCGATTTAGAGTCCTCCTTAATCTACAATTCAACCTCTTCCTCAACATGATCCTAGGGTGGGGGAGGGATTGATGTCCTTGGCCTAGCTGAACCCAATTGCACCCCTAGAGGGTGTGGTGCTCTCTCTGCCCCTGTCCCTCCCTATTATTTTTCCTATGCCTCTGCCTCTGCTTCTGCCTCTCCCTCTACCCGACCTCAAACTATTGATTATGTTGTCAGAACTGAAACTTTGACCCTATTGCGTCTAGTATCTATCATCTGCAAACAAAAAGAATGAATAAAGTTAGGCACCAATTTGGATCGCGAGATACTAATCATAATAATTATAACACGAAGAAGAAAGAAATGATAAGATTTTCCTAAAGTCATGTAGCCTCCTGAAGAAAAGTAGAGACATCTTCATACTATTTCACAAGACTCTACTAAACCTGCTTTGGTACGACGAGATAAATGAATCTATGGCTTTGATACCAACTCAGTCACGATTCAAACCGCCATGAGTACCACTCACACTAATCCTCCGGTGGGAGAACCAATTACTAACCCAAACTTCACCCATCAAACTATTTTAAGAAATAAGTGATTATATTAAATATTAAGGAATTAGTTTTAAATAATTAAAAGATCGAGTTCCCATAAACTTGTCCAGTCAATAAACAATTATGGGTATAACCCCCCTTGAATCTGAAAGTCATTATACCAAACCATCTTACAAGTCTAGAATAGGGATGTGACCCGAAAATAAAAGAAGAAACATAAGTTTAGAATGTCTAAGTTCGAAAAAAATGGACTAATAAAAAAAAGGAATCCATAACATCTTAGAAGAAGTGGCTCAACCTTAGATTCAGCTACTGGAGGTGTCCCAGTTGAGGTTGCGAAGAAGTCGCCTGAATATAACTTGTACTCAATAAAGAAAGAGCAAGTGCAGTATCAGTACACAACCATAGTTCACTAGTAGGATCATCGGTTAGTTCCAGTATACGAAATATGAACAGGCAACCACAACTTAGTAAGCAGATAATAGACAATTACCAATATAAGTACAATATAGCTTGAACTCGCAGTCATTACCCTCAATTGATATGCATAACAATATCAATCATCATAACACAACAAGTCAATCATATTATCTCATGGAACCTACACATACAATCTATTATTGTACCGGTGTGGTACCCATTTCCAAGTTAGTGTACCAATAAAGTACCCATTCTTAATGTACCGATATGGTACCCGTTCCATATGTGAGTATTCCAGTGTGGTACATGTTTTATATGTTAGTGTACTGGTGTGGTGTTCAATCCCAATCATCACACACAACATAATCACTACCACAATGAAACACAATCACATATGTATATTCATGCTTCTGGCCCACGGACCTGACCTACGATCCGTAGATGGGGTCTCGTGGGTCAGTCTATGCCAGGTTTTCAGATGGTTCAGTTCTTTCAAACCCTTTTTTTTCAACAAATACCAACAAATTAGGCCTACACATGTATTTCAACAAGAAATATGGTAGTTAATCATCCTAATGGTTCTAATTTTACAGAATTTCACAATTTATCACACTAATACCCATGAACCCAAAGTCAAAACTTCCAATTCGGCCTATTAACTTGAATTATTCAGTTTTAAGTAATTACACACTCACATACCATCATACCAAGGGTGTTTCTATCATACAATTTGACATTCAAACAGGACATTTACAACCCAAAGTCAAGTACCAACTTCGTGACTTCATTATACAAATGATGAACAATGAATTCAAAGTAAGGGCGAAGTCATTTACCTTTCAAGTAATCGAAGTGGGTGAGTGTGATGCAATAAACTTCTAGACCCTCTTTGCAAGCCTCTGACACCGAACCCAAACTGTGAAATTGTTGGGGAATGAGATGGGTGATTTGGGAGAAAAATGGATGATTTGAGATTTTGGGGAAAGTGAATTGGGAATGATATGGTAGTTATTAGAGTGATTAGGGGGATTTAGAGGGTTGAAAAATGGTTAGGGGGATTTAGATGGACATGGGAAGTGTTTTGAATTTGAATGGTTTTATTTAAAGGGGGTACGGGTATGGTCGGCAGAACCCTAGTTTTGGACCCACGAGACCCCGTCTACGGTATGTGGGTCGACCTACGGATCGTAGGTCAGGTTCGTAGGTCACTCTAAAACTTAGAACAATTAGGAAACTTACCTCGAGTCTACGGACGCCATTCACGGTCCGTGGATGGACCCACCAACCGTTGATAGGGTCCGTAGACCTCTGCACAACCTTTTTCTACAGATTCAGCTTTTCATCCCTGCACACGTAGCAACCATTAGGACTTTTTTTTTACATTTTCTGGGAACCTTTTAGACACGGACCTTATGCTATATCTAGCCAACACTAATACAAAAATAAAACACTTATCCAAAGAGTTACAAAAATTAGAATAAAAGAAGAAGACTCCTAAATCGAAGAGAAAAACCTATAGTTGGCTAGAATGTACATATTGGGTTGCCTCTCATGCAGTGCTTGATTTAACGTCGCGGCACGACGCAGTCCCCTTGATTACTCAGACTTCATCAAGATAATAGGCCCCAATCACTTTTTGCACACTCTCTAATTTCCCCATGTAGGCTTTGATCCTTTGCCCGTTCACCTTGAACCTTGTTCCCTCCTTGTTCTCGAGCTCGACCGCTCCATGTGGAAACACTTAAGTGACTTTGAATGGCCTGGTCCACTTGGACTTGAGCTTTCTAAGAAACAAGTGCTACCTTGAGTTGAATAGAAACACCAGATCACCCACAACAAATTCATGTTTTTCAATCTTTCGATCATGATACTTCTTCATCTTCTCCTTGTACAAGGCTGAACTTTCATAAGCTTTTAGGTGAAACTCATCAAGATCATTCATGTCATTCACTCTTTGACTCGATGCGGTGCCCCAATCCAAATTGAACTTCTTTAGCTCCCACATAGTCTTATGTTCTAGCTCTATTGGCAAATGGCATGACTTCCCATATACAAGTTGGTAGGGGGACATACCTATGGGGGTCTTGAATCTTGTGCAATAGGCCCATAGAGCATCATCAAGCCTCATTGACCAATCAGTTCTATTGGAATTCACAGTCTTTGCAAGGATTTGCTTTATCTCTCTGTTTGACATTCAACTTGCCCACTAGACTACGGATGGTAAGGAGTGGCTACATTGTGATGGACTCCATATTTCTCTAGCAACGCCTTGAACAACTTATTGCAAAAGTGGGAACCTCCATCATTGATAATCGCCCTAAGTGTACCAAATCTTGAGAAGATACTCTTTTTCAAGAATGCGGTGACATTTTTCCCTTTATTGTTTGAAAGCGCAATTGTTTCCACCCATTTCAATACATAATCAACCGCAACAAGAATATACTTCATCCCATGTGAACTCACAAATGGACCCATAAAGTCAAGGCCCCATACATCAAACAACTCAATCACCAATATTGGATTCATAGGTAGCTCTTGCCTCTTTGAAATTCCTCCTTTCATTTGGTAAAAATCACAAGAGTTGGCGAAATCATGAGCATCTTGGTGAATGGTAGTTTGAATACCACTATGATGCCGACTAACAGGCGATGAATGACACATCTCTAGTATACTCATCATCTCAACCTCGGGCACACAGTGACGAATAATCCCATCAGCACAAATACGGAACAAGTAAGGCTCATCCCAAAAGAACTTATTCACATCATGCATAAATTTTTTCCTTTGGTGAAACGACAAATCCGATGGAACCAGATCAGTTGCTAATACCTGTACGTCTAGAAAGGCATAATTAATTTCATCCCCATCTCCAAGCTTGAGCATAGCTTCCTTCTCTAATCTGGACAAATGATCGGCAACTTGATTTTATGTTCCCTTTCTATCTTTCACCTTAAAATCGAACTCTTGCAGCAATAATACACATCTAATCAACCTCGGTTTTGCATCATTTTTAGACATCAGATACCTCAATGCAGAATGGTCAGTATGCACTATGACCTTAGTACCAAGCAAGTAGGATTGAAATTTCTCGAATGTGAAAACCACAGCAAAGAGCTCTTGCTCAGTCACCGTATAGTTCTTTTGAGCCACATTTAGAGCTTTTATAGCATAATAAATTGGATGAAGAATCTTCTCTCTCCTCTGTCCTAATACCACACCAAGTGTCACTCCACTCGCATCACATCACTTCAAACGGTTGCCCCTAATCCGATGAAATAATGATAGGTGCGGAAACTAGCTTTGCTTTCAACTCTCCAAATGCTCTCATACAAACATCATCAAAATCAAACTTACACTCCTTTTCGAGAAATTTGCATAATGGGTGTGCAATTTTGGAGAAATCCTTGATAAACCTCCTATAAAAATCTGCATGACCAAGAAAACTTCTAACACCTTTAACCGAGATAAGTGGTGGAAACTTTTCTATTACCTCAACTTTAGCTCTATCAACCTCAATACCCTTATCAGAAATCCGATGACCTAGTATGATCCCTTTTTTCACCATGAAGTGGCATTTTTCCCAATTGAGCACAAGATTGAACTCTTCACACCGTTTCAGTACCTCGGCCAAATGCATCAGGCAACCATCAAATGAGTCACCTACCATAGAGAAATCATCCATAAATACCTCAATAGTGTCCTCCACCATATCTGAAAATATCGACATCATGCAATGCTGGAAGGTTGCTGAAGCATTACACAACCCAAATGGCATCCGTTTGAAGGCGAAAGTCCCATAAGGGCAAGTGAAGGTGGTCTTCTCTTGGTCTTCTGGAGCAATGAAGATCTGATTGTAGCCCGAATAACCATCAAGAAAGCAATACCAACCCTTACCAGCAAGACGGCCCAACATATGATCCATGAACGACATAGGGAAGTGATCATTTTCTGTCCAAGCATTCAATTCCCGTAGTCCATGCATACTCTCCATCCAGCCACTGGCCACATCGGAACAAGCTCATTTTTCGCATAAGGAACCACAGTAATCCCATCTTTCTTGGGTACACACTGAACATGACAGACCCAACTACTATCTGCGATGGGGTATTTGACTGCAGCATCCAACCACTTGATGATTTCGTTTTTCACTACCTCTTGCATATGTGGATTTAGTCTCCTTTGGTGCTCGATACTAGGCTTGTGGTCCGGCATGAGTTGAATTTTATGAGAACAAATGCCAGGAGGAATCCCAATGATGTTTGCAATAGTCCATTTGATAGCCCGCTTGAACCTTTTCAACACAGAAACCAATGCCTCAACTTGTACCGCACTCAAATCGGCCGCAATCATGACCGGTAAAGTACCATCTCTCCCTCAGAATACATACCTCAAATGTGCTGGTAGAACCTTAAGCTCTAATCTTGGATCTTCTTCCATAGACGATTTTGCGAATGGAGAGTCGCGACTCTTCATATCTAACTCCAATTTCTTTGGTTTGGAACATAATTCAAACCTATCAAGTGTGACAATTAATTCATCATAGTCTTCAATACCATCACCCTCAAAATTCATCATTACCGCTGCCAGTGCATCAACACCCAACATCTCTTCAATAGACATATCAGAACCTCGCTCCACAATATGATTCACCACTGATACTGACTTGAGATCCCTTTCCTGCTTCATAGACCTACAGTTATTGAAAGTTACCTCTTCATTGTTTAATCGGAACTTTATCCGCCCTCTCTTCATATTGACCAAAGCGCTCCCAGTAGCAAGGAATGGTCTCCCTAGGATAATGGGAACCTCAAAATCAAGTATCACAAAATCCACCGAAAAAATAAACGACTCCACTTTCACAAGGACATCTTGGAGAACACCAATGGGCTTCTTCACAGTTCTATTGACCATGAGTAGTCGCATCGCAGTCGGTTTTGAAGTCCCTAAACCCAACTTCTTATAGATAGATAATGGCATCAGATTAATGCTAGCACCCAAATCACACAACGCTTTCGCAAATGGTAACAACTCAATAGTATAGGGAATAATGAAAGCACCAAGATCCTCTTTCTTTTGCACAAGTGACCTAGTAGCAATGGCACGCAGTGCTGCAACCTCTCATCATTCTCAAAGCTAACGTCCCTCTTTTTGGTCAGCAAATCCTTCATAAACTTCGCATACCCATGCATTTGCTCCAAAGCCTCTATTAACAGAATATTGATGGAAAGCTATTTCAACATAGTAATGAACCTGTGGTATTTTCCTTCTTCAGTCTTCTTTACCAACCTCTGTGGGAATGGAGGTGGAGGTCTAGGCATGGGAACAACTTTTTGGGTTATCTCCGCTTCTTTCTCTATAGCATTCTTGGACTCTCCAGTAACCTCAATCTTATCTTCATCTTTTTCTACCATATTTTCAACCTCAGACGACATAGGGGGATCAATGGTCTGTTTACCTCCTCGAGTCGTGATTGCCATACAATGCCTATCATTCTTCAAATTCTGAATGGTGTTGCTACGAAGTGTGACAGGCTGACGTGGGTTCACAGTAGTTTACAACTGATTAAACTGTTGCTCAAGTTGTTTTATCGACACTACATGGGCATCAACTTTTTGACTGATTCCAAACAAGCCATTCCACATATCTTTCACATTCTCATCAGTCGTATCAAACCTCTTCATCATCTTCTGCATCATATCCTCAATCCATGACATACAATGAAGTGTTTCTTCCGATATTGGCTTTTGTAGTGCTCCATGCCTTATTATTCCGAGAAATCTTCTCTAATTTCTCAGCGGTCTCCTCAAAAGTGCACTCACCATAGGATCCTCCAGCGATAGTATCTAGCACAACCTTTCCGTTATCATCCTTCCCTTTGTAGAAATACTCCTTCAATGACTCGTCATTTATGGGGTGATTCAGAACACTTCTGATGAATGCAGTGAATATATCCCAAGAACTACTCACAGACTCTCCAGGTAGTGCAACAAAATTATTCAACTTGTCCTTATGGTTAAGCTTCTTAGACACTGGGAAGTACTTTGCCTTGAATACTCGATGCAATTGTTCCCATGTATGGATTGAATTCTATGGAAGATCAGCAAACCACACCGCAGCATCACCGGTCAATGATAGAGGGAAGAATCTCAACCCTATGACATCCATATCCAACTCCGGTCTCCCCACACAACTCTTACAGACACTTCTCAATTTAGCCATGTGACCAAGTGGATCTTTCGAAGCTAGCCCAGAAAACAACCCTTTCGCTGTAAGCATCTGCATAAGACTGTTGGTCACCACAAATGTATGCCCTGGAGGTAGAGGAGGAAGAATAATGGGCCCTTCTAATTCAACTCTATTGAAGTCAACCCTGTAGTTATCACGCAACCTTGGCTCTAGTGGATTCTGCACCCTCAATGCATCTCCGATAAGATTTCCACCATGAACTTGAGCTTGCACATTAACAACCCCAGGAGCCTGCAATTGTCCTCCATCACCAAGATTCTCTCTGATTGGATTAATGTGGTCCCCTTGATTATTCATTTTTCTCAAAGTTTTGCTCAACTCTGGATTGTATGGGGCCAATGGTTCGCCTCGACTCCGTGTACTTGGCATACACTAGAGTAGAAACCTATAGAAGACAAAAACAAAAGAAAACATAAAATTAGGAAATAATTGACTAAAGTTCAATAATGTAGTTAAACTTAATCCAAAAGCCTTATTCCTCGGCAGTTGTGTCAAAATTTGATATGCTCAAATTACACCTTCCTAAAGAAGTATAAGCGATCGTTGTCAAATAAAGAACTCAACTTGTAGGTTGGGGTTGATTCCACGAGGAATATGGTTTAGACTTCAACTTAACTCACTATTATATCCGTTTAGTCAAACTCTTTCCAAAAATAAGTAATTAAATGGGAGGTTTGTGTAAGCAAATAATTGATTGTTGTTTAAGTATCAAGTGAGAAAGATTCAAACTTTGTTGTTATCAATGAGACATATAAACTAGGGTGTATGTGTTCCCCATAAGCTTTCAACACGGTAATTCTAACAATAGTAATCCTTTCCTAGTGTTTAAATGCAAAGTTGGTAAGATAGGTATCCCTAAGTGATTGGTCCTCCAAATAGGGAATTTCACCCCGCACCTTGGTCCGGTTACGTGTGTATATTTTACTAACCCTTACCTTTACCTCAGATTAGACATCACATCAATGTATGACTTAGCTTTCACCCTCGCACCAATTGACATTAGACTATTAGATAGTATCACACTAAATCTCTGTTGTTAATTCTTTTCTCATTAACTACCTCCTTGGTTCGGCAAGTAGCAACGAGGCAAGTTCTAACGTTGCGCACTGTTAAAAAGACTTCTAAGCGAAAGAATTAACAATACATGCATGAACACTTTTCAAGAATTACTTAGTTATTATTCATACTTTGTTAATTGATCATGGTTCCCACAACCCTAGTTGTGGATTCAGCTACTCATGCTTGAAAGAACACAATTCATGTTTTGATAAAGAGAATTCACGCACTTATGTTTAGAGTAGAAGAAACCCGAAATCTCAAACTGAATTTCAAATCCAAAATCGTATAAACCGAAATTCGAAAAACAAATTACTAAAGTTACAAGTTAATTCCCAAAGAAAATATCAAGAACTAAAAGTAAACAATAATGTCTAACCCCTAAAAACAAGGTTTACATGCCCTATTTATAGAAAAACATGTGCTAAACGAAAAGGAAACGAAATAAGAAAATAAACTTTCTAGGACGCAGCTTCGATCAACAACTTCGACCTACAGACCGTGGGTCGACCCATGGTCTATAGGTCCCCTCCGTTGGTCAACACTTAGAACTTTTCCATAAGGTATTGGAACTTCAACTCCCAGTTCTTCAACGACGGATGTGCAGGACGGCCCGTAGGTCGACCTACGGTCCGTCAGTCGCTTCATGGTTCCACACTTGGTCAGACTACCCTGATGTTCCATCTACGCCACCCATTAACGGACTGTCAAAGGACCTACGATCCGTAGGTCACTTCCGTGGGTGGCTCCTTCTGCAGATTTTCAGCTCTCATCTCACTCAACTGCGTCAAAGCCTATTTCCTGCAAGCATAGCACACAAAACATTATTTTCAACATAAAATGGCCCTAGACACACACAAATTTTAAGTGAAATGTATCAAAAATACCGTAAACTCATGGTATATCAATATTCATGTAACATATTCATTGTATACGATTGACAACATCTTTCATTTCACATTATATATTTCCGATTTCTCTAATCATATATCATGCATGCATTACTAACGACACAATTAAAAAGCACATGTAGCAGAAATCAGAAACACGAATCATCACGTACCTCAAAACAAGCTTGAATGCTCTAAAGAACTTGAGCTTTCCCATTGTTATGAATTTTGGCTTGTTCTTGGTCTAAAACAATAATAAAATATAATAATCAATAAACGATGACCTAATTAAACCGGTATTATAATCAAATCCTAAACCTCAAGCCATCTCCATGATTGTTCTACCCAACAAGGGTCCCTTCCACTATTAATTCAAGTTAAAACCCTTCTTCAAGAGTAACACTTTAGATTATAAGGCTTAAGAATAAAAACATAAGCTAGGTAAGTAATTAGTTTACCATTTTAACACCCCGCTATTTGAAAGATCTAGAATTAGAAAGAACCGTTTTTGGAAATAATGAAAAATCTGAAATTTGACAAGTTATGTTAAGTATGAGTTTTGGGTCAACTTCAAACAACCATAACTCTCAGTACAGGATGAGTTAGGCGTGTCATAAGATATCAAATGAAAGCTCTTTGAATTATCTTTCCAACGCCACTGAGTTTGCTAATTTTTGAGCTCGTATGAGAGAGATATTCCCGTTTGAAGTCGGGTTGTGTAGATAAGAAAAGTCACCCGAATTAGTGATGGGTATTTTGGTCTTTTCCTTACCCAATCAGATTAATTCGATTTTTGGTATTATTTTGGGGTCAAATTTGATTGGGATCAGTTTTCAAAATTCCATATATGCTTAGGGTTTTGAGGAGAGTTCAAGGAAAAGGAGAAAGGAGAAAAGTCAAGCGTTCATCAAGTTTTCTTGTGAATCGAGGATCGTTTCGCCAAGGGTTCGATCCCTAAGAGGTATGTGAGTTCTCATAGTGTTGGGTTCGTTCACCCACACGCCAATCATTTTAATATTCAGTACGATTTCGTTCTTGAAATAAAAAAATTGAGTTCTTAATAAGTGTTCTTGAAGTTCATTCGTAAATCTTGATTTATGGGGTTGTTGATGAGTTCTTGAGATAAGATTTAGTGTTTTAAGTGTAGTTTTGAGTGGATTATTGTATACTAATGTTGGGTATTCGAAACTAAGTGATTGTGGAAGAAAACCGATTAATTAAAAGTGTTTTAGGATCAGAAAATGAGATGAAAAATTCGTCGAAATAATTCTGGGGTAGGGGTGGCGCGGCGCGCCCCAGATGCGCCAAAAAGTATTCTCTGAAGTTTAGGGGTTGGCACCTCGCGCTAGCAATGCGCCAGGGTCGCCTGCCCCACCCTTTTTCTGTTGTTTTCTCCGTTTAAGTTCTTCTAAAGTATACTTTTACTCCCTACTGATTCTAATCACTCTAAACTACTTCTAAACATCTAGAAATCATTCATAACATGAATCATAACCTTGAATTCATAATTCAAATTCAAGGTAGAGCTAAGAGTCAAGTCTTGAGAGATCTTCCGAGTCATTTTAATAAGTCTTTTACAATCGTTTTAAACTTGTTTTACGACTTGAGCATTTGAGTTAGAGAAAGAGTAAAGTTGAGTTCATTTTCTTCAAAATTATATATGGGAACTAAGTATTCCCAAGAGCAAATGTTTTCACATTTAAGATGAGAGGAAACACCGATTTCTAAAAGAGCTTTTGAGATAGTTTTTTAGTACCATCTCTTTTAAGAGGAAGATTTTTTAGTAATAATCTCAAACCACAAAAACGTTACGTTTTTAAAACATATGAGCTAGTTACATTTTGGGAGTAGTATTGAGCACCGATATGGGCACGAGTTCATATAACTCAAAGTTCTCATAAACCATGTAGCCAACGTGGGTAGATAGGGTCATACTTTTTAGATGATTCATTAATGCTTTTTAGCATAGACTAGTGGATCCACTTAGTAGTAGGTTCTATACCCCGACAAAGTATAGGACGGCTCTGGTAGTGTGGGTTAGACGGTGTATCATCACATAGCTCATAGTAATGGTTGTCGGTAGGGGTGTTCATGGTTTGGATAAAAATCGATCCAAACCGAAAAACCAAACCAAACTGATTAAATGAACCGATTTAATTTGGGTTTTGGTTTGGTTTGGTTTTAGATTGTTAAGAACCGATAGTATTTGGTTTGGTTATGATTTTGTTCGAAAAAAATCAAAGAAATAACCGAACCGAACCAAAAAATTATATACATAAATTTTATTATTATACATACATAATATATTATATTCATAAAAAATTTTAAAGAGTTTATATATGTTTCATCAAAATTTATTTTTATAATTTACTTATGAAAGAAAAAATGTCCAAGGTGAGAACATTTTTTTTATTGGTTTCATGTGTATGAGTGTCTATGAAAATTCTTTGTGGGACTAAAAATGTCATTGTCTCTTCCTTCTATGCCAAAATAGTGAATTTTGAAGTTTTATTCAGTAAATTCAATGATCGAAAATTTTGTAATGCCAGTCATTCTAACTATTTTTTTGTTTGAATGGATTGTTGTCACGTTTTTCACATTTTGAATGAATTATTTATTTTATTTTTATGTATGGTTAATAACCGAATAACCGAACCAAACCAAACCAAAACCGAAAACAACCAAACCGATAAATGTATATTATATTTGGTTTGGTTTGGTTTTGATAATTTTAAAACCGATTAAGTTGGTTTGGTTTT
>JAJOOE010014466.1:0-35271 GCA_036250405.1 Solanum raphanifolium
GAATTTTAAGGTTTAAACTTTAAATTCAATATAAACTTTAAACTTTAAAGTCAATTTTAAATTCAATATAAACTTTAAAATTTAAAGTCAATTTTAAACTTTAAAGTTTAAAGTTTAAACTTAAATTCAATTGTAACTTTAAAGTAACTTTAAAGTTTTAAATTGAAGTTTTTTAATAATATAATTTTATTAATTAATAATATAATATTATATAATAATTAAAGTTAATTAAAAAATAAAAAAAAATTACCGGTACACAATGATCCGGTAAGAATCGGTTCCGGTCCGGTCCAAACCGGTTCCAATCCGGTAACTAAGGGACCGGACGGAACCTTTGGGAATTTCCGGTAAAACCGATTCCGGTAACGAAATCCGGTAACGAGGATCGGTTCCGGTACCGGTTCCGGTAAAACCGGTCCTGTTGATCCGGTCCTGTCCGTTTGCCAACCTTAGTGCTCACTGCATCAGACGCCTTAGCCTCGATTTTGCCCGGAAAGGCATAACACTAAGCTTTGTCATCTTGACGGACGACCTCCTTGCCTGGTTGCACTGCTCCTCTACCTGCATTACCATTTCCTCGGCCTCTTCGGCCTCGCTGATTTCCTCCTCTCCCATCTTGTGGACGTCCTCTTCCATTATTACCGTTACCCACGGGTACCACTGCTCTAGTCTGTTGTTGTGTAGAATCCAACATGCGCGGTTAGGGACAATCTCTCCTCATGTGCCCAGGTTCCTCACAATTATAACTAGTACGATCAAAAGACGGCCTACTACCCACCAAAGGTGCGACTCCCTAGCTATCCTGAATAAAATTCTGATGTGGAGTTCCCAAGTAACTACCTGTAGAAGCGGGCATAACAGACTGAATTGGCCGGGCTGCAAGTGTTGGCCTCCCCGAACCTCTGGAGTAGGAACCCTGAAAGTTACCTGTGCTCTTAGCTTTCTTATCCAACGTCTTAGCATGCCCATCACACCTAACTCCTTCCACTTTCTTCACAAAATCCGTCACCTCATTAAAACTTTTTCCTACAGAAGTCATGTGAACAGACAATACCTGTAACTCGGAGTTAGTCCCTTGATAAATAGACGAATTCTCTCTTCCTCAATAGTCACCAATTGTGTAGCATATCTAGACAAAGCATGAAACTTAGCCTCATTAGCAGCCACATACATACCACCTTGCTCTAAAGTCATGAACTCATCCTTCTTACGATCTCTCAAGGTCTGAGGCACATATTTTTCCAGAAACAGAGCATGAAATTGTGTCCAAGTGAGTGGGGGTAAAACTGACGATCTACATTCCACGTAGGCCCTCCACCATTGCTTAGACTCACCCTGTAGCTGAAAGGTCACGAACTCTACCCTATGTTGGTGTACAATACCTAACTAATGCAGTCTATTATAATAATCCAAGATTAATTCATTGGCGTCCTCACTCTCAGAACCATGGAACACAAACGACTTTAACTTTAGAAACTTAGTCAACATCTCATGCTCATTACTAGTCATTACGAGACCCAACAAAGGACGGAAAAAGGCATTAGTACCTAATGTTGCATCTCTCCTGGGACTAGTAATAGTAACGGAGCGGTGGGTTGTGGATTGAGTAGCTTGCACTGCTGGAAGGATTCCAGGACCAACCAATCTTTTCAGAAAATACATGATTTGTTGAGATAACACTAGGTCTAAGGGATGAACTCCGGTATTCCTAGCCGGTGCATCCTCTTCCTGTCCAACATCCCCCTCGTCTTCAATTTCTACATTCTCTTCTACCTCTTTATGATGTATGGGAGAAACCTCATCTCTGGGAGCATTCTCAACCGGTGCTCCATCCCTAGTAGGTGCTACCCTTCCTCGATCTCTACCCCTTGCTCTTTCTCTACCCCTGCCTCGACTACGACCTCTTATTACGGATTCCTCAATTGGCTTATTGACGGGATCTACGGGCCTGACACTGTTGAATCTAGTGTTAACCATCTGCGGACTAAAGAGTGAAGGAGATTAAATACCAATTTGGATCATCAGATACCAATTGGAATCAAGTTATAGCACGAAAGGAGACAAGAGAAAAAAAAAAGAGATTTTCTAAAGTCTTATAGTCTCTCGAAGAAAAGTACAGACGTCTCCGTACCATTCCGCATAACTCTACTAGACTCATTTTGGTACGTCGAGATCAACGAATCTAGGGCTCTGATATCAACTTTGTCACGACCCAGACAGTCGTAAGCGGCACCCACACTAACCCTCCGGTGGGAGAACCATTACTACTAAACAACTAACCCCAAAACTAAACATTTAAAGATACGGAAACAAGTTTAAATGTAGAAATAAAGTGGAGTTCCCATAAACTCCAAAAGTTTAACAAAATAGTTAACAAACATTGCAGAAAACACCCCTAGAAGCTGAAAGTCAATGTACCAAAACTTTACTAACGACAAGTCTAAGAAAATGGGTACAACCCAAAATAAACATACGAGTAAATCTAACTAGAAAGTCTAAGTCCCAAAAAATATGGACTAAAACAGAATGAGAACTTATGGCAGCCTCAAAGAATTGGCTCACCCTTGAATTCAATCTCGATCAGTGAACTCCTAAATAAGGTATGTCAGTAGCCGCCTGAAGATGTCTTGTACTCAACAAAGAAAGATCAAGTGCAGTATCAGTATACAATCACAGTTTAGTGGAAAGATCATGCGACTACTCCAGTAAGCGAAACATACATAAGCAATCACAACATAGTAAACATGACATGCACATAATATATACACACATTGGTTATCATTTCTGGAGCAAAGTACAATTCCACATTCTCAATACAATAATTATAACAATTCAATGGTCCTCTCATGGAACCCACACCCAAACTGTTAGTGTGCCGAAACGTGACACACGATCACAATTAGTGTGCCAAAACGTGACACCCGATCCAATTTGTATGTCGGTACGTGACATCCGATCCCAATTAGTGTGTCGGAACGTGGCACCCGGTCCAATCATCATACCACAATCACAATGTACATTCTCATAATCATACAATCAAATGTTGATTCATGGCATACCATACTCATTTACATTAGGTTTGATCAATAGTGCTACATTCAAATACATACATGCATTATAATGAAGCAAATACCCACATACATCACACAAACATGAAATCAAACCATCACCTACCTCGAAACAAAGCTTGAATCCCCCTAAGGCACTTGATCCTTCCCTTTTCGGATTCTTTCCGCCTGTTCTAGGTCTACAAACAAGTAATAATACGCAAGGATCAATAATTAAGATCTAATTTACCCGGATTATAACAAACCCAATAACCCAAGACCAAATCCATGATCCCCATACCTAAATTAGGGTTTTTTCCACCATTAGATTAAGATCAAAACTTTCCCCCAATAATAATTACCCAAGAATCTAAGTTCTACGGATCAAAAAATGGATTATAGGAGTAAAATCCTTACCTTTAGTGCTAGAAAAGGTGGAAAACTGTCAAGAAGTTGCCTTGGTTCATTTCTTAGCTCTCAAGAACGAAAGTTGCAGAATAATAACATTTTTGGGGTTTAATCGTGACTTAATTCACGACTGGGCCGCTATGGCGGACCCCATCCCGCTACAACGGCCTCGCCCTGGAGGGATTATGCGGGAATAATCCCGCCACAATGGCTTACATGGAGACAGAGAGTCGGAATTTGAGTTCCAAATCCCCATTTCACAACACACCCTCAACCCATGAAGTTCAGAAACTACCTCTTCACGCTAGGATCCGTTTCGGGAGTTCTACTCACCTAAATTCGATTCCGTAAAGTCGTACGAGTTCCTTAACGTCTTAGCTATCTACTCATGTGATCAAATTCATAATTAGATCTCTCATTCATTACCAGATTTTCCTAGACCTCACTGACTCAGATTTCGTCCAAATCTGGACTAGGCTCGGAATTTCAAAGTTACTACTCAAAAGTTTTCTGGCCCCCATTCTTTCCCCATTGGCTTTTCCCTAACGACGAAGTCAGGTCATTACATTATTCTTTCAAGACACTTTTGAAGCTTGTGATCACACAACTATCTTGCTCAATTTTTTTTCTTTGAAGCTTTTAAGAACATGCATACAAGATTAAATAAAAGATAAAAATCAATGTTTTTATATTACAAAAAAAAATAATCCCAAGAACCTAGGAGGCACTCTAAGCTTCTTCACTTGGTTTTTGGAGATTCATTAATCCTTTTGTCAACCATATTGCTGTTTCTCTAGAAGAAACAACTTCTTCACCAAATGGTTTTAGCACACCAGCTAATTCCTCTAGCTTTTTATGCTTAAGTAACCCTGCACAAAGTTCAAGTAATGACTCTAATGCTTCTTCCCTTTCATTGCTCATCATACTATTGTTGTTCCCCTGTAACAAATTTAGTGTAGTGATTACTGAAGTATCACTCGATGCTCGTTTGTGACCATTGCGTTTTTCTGTATGCTGATTAGTACTTAGATGATGAATGGCTTTTGTTCTAACTTTATTGGCATGTGATGCAACTTCAACATATGGTTTTGGTATTCCTGATTTCTTATAAAAGCAATTTGTACCTTTCTTTCCCTTAGTTTGCCTTTCAATCTTCTGAATTGTACCTCCAATTGTATTATCAGTCAAGGTACTTCTTGTAGAGCTTATGGAATTAGTACTTTCACTTTTCTTGACGGATATGGTTTGGAGTCCTTCATTCTCCAAATTTCCAATTTTCTTTGTCTGAACGTTAGATTCAGTACCTTTGAATTCATGAATAACTCTATCAACTGCAACAACCTTCTCGTGTTTTTTTGCTTGTCTAATATACTTGGAAGTTGAATTTTCGCGAGTTTGATCAGGATTCTGTTTAACTTCCTTCTTAGAACATACTTGAACAAATGCTGGTGACAAATTCTGATATTTAGCAAGATATGGTTGTAAATATGGATGCCTTAACAACTCTGCAGCCTAATATATATTCAGACACAAGAAGTAATGAATCAGTAAAGATCTATGCAACACACATACAACAAAATGTAAGTAGTAACACGTACCATAGGTCTATGTTCTGGGCTTTTTCTTAGCATGCTTTTAATCAGTTGTTTCCTGGAACGAACAAATCAATATAAGAAATTGATGAAATAGTCACAATAATGTACTGTGGAAATGAGAAATTGATGTATCGTCTTACCATGTAGAAGAATATATGGTTGGAAGTGGAGATATAGTAGATCTGTTTATTTTGTTGATTAGCCCAGCCATATCCTGTTTTTTGAGTTAATTTCACATACGGTCACAGAACGTAAAACATTATAGTTGTTATAGTATGTAAAGTTTAATGACTAACCGTAGCACGAAATGCAGCTTGATGGGAAGAAATTTCAAACATACAACAACCTGAGAAGCAAACCATTATAATCAATGTTGAGCGCACAATTGAGAATTCAAAAATTGCACTTTTGATAAGTTGAAGATGATGATTTACCTAGAGACCATATGTCTGATTTATATCCATAAGGTATATCTCCTAGAAGCTCAGGACACATATATGTTGGAGTACCCACAATCTACATCACATTGAACAACCAAATAACAATAGTCAACAATTTGTTACTCCCTCTGCTTCAATTTATGTGACATTATATTTTGAGACGTCCTAATTTGGAAATAAATGATTGAGATGCATAAAATGAACAAGAACATTGCAATGCAATGAGGGAGGGTTTATTACCGAAGAGGCAAGATCATCTTTATTCAACAATTTGGCTAATCCAAAGTCACCTACAGACACAACAAGTATCATAAGCAACACAAAATTTGCAGCAAATAGACACTTACTATATGGACTATTTATACTTCTTACCAAGTCTGATTTCGTCGTCTTTGGTAAGGAAAATGTTAGAGCACTGGAGCAAAGCAAATGAAAACTATTAGTATGAGTTACTCCAAAACTCTACAATTTTTTTTATAAAAGGTCATACTTTAATATCTCTGTGAAGAACACGATTCGAGTGAAGGTAATCGAGAGCCAGTAACAACTGAATCAACCATTTGCAAAGTCTCTGTTGGCATAACAAAAGTAAACTTGATGAGTTCAAAATCCGTTTTGTGTTTTGTTGGAAATTTATTCTTATTTTTCTTACGTCTTCAGGGAAAAATGTTCCTCTGGCTTTTCTAATCATATCCGCCCTGAAAACAAGTACAAAATCTATCAAGAAATACATCATTATTATGATTAAGATAAAATTAATGATAATTTAGGCATGTTTAGGAAACTTACATGTCTCCACATTCACAATAGCTTGTAACAATGCAGATAAAGGAGTCCTAATTTATGTATAACAACACATAAATATTTTTTAGCTTTCTACATGAATATGTTACCAAAATAAAAGAATATAAAGTCCTTATAGAAAATTTTGTTAATTGTATAAATATATATATACCTTCTCTACCCATGCATCCTTGTACTCAATAATATAAGGGTTATCTAGCTTGGCTATCAAATTCATCTGCAAAAAACAAACTTAATAAGGTTAGATAAAAATAGAAAGGTGAGATATCAACTCTCCATAATTTCTTGTTTGACAAACATAACTAAAATTCCTTCTCTTTCATCTTGTTTAACATGTCATATTATTGATCAACTTTTTCCAATTCTATTGGTATTATCTTCCAACAAGGGGTCGTTTGGTTAGGAACAAATTAATTCAGGATAGCTAATCTTGGGATAAGTTATTTCGGGATAAGCTATTCCAACATGTATATGGGATAACTTACCCCATCAGTATGACAGAAATTGTGGGACAACTAATCCAATGACTACCTAATACCTTCAATCAAACACTGGATAAAATAATTTTACATTTTATCGTGAGATTATTATAACTTATACCTCACACCAAACGAGTTGAGTGATATTATGTTAGGCAACTTTGATAATGCTTTATAACCTTAAACAATTTTCAAAGAGATACAATAGAATTCTCAAAAAGTGATATTTTAACTTTAAGTCATCTTAGATTTCAGTCGAGGACCGCTATTAGTTTTAAAAAGAAATAATAGAACGAATCTTAGTTGAAAAATTAGTATGGGTAATTCCACTTCAAATTTCATAAAATTCGTATTGTATTAAAATTGTCATTTCAAATAGTTAAATTAATGTCATAAATCTCCAAAATAAGTTGTATCCTAAGGTTCTTGTGATTGTCCCATCTTGTACTACGTGGTAAATAAGTGTAAGGACTTGAAACACTTCTCTGTTTTTTTTTATTTTAAAAAAATAAATTAACTCGCCTTCATTAATTATTGACATGTAAAAAGTTACCATTATAATGTTTGGTATACATTTATTATTATTGATAAGAGACATTTTCATTTAATAAATAAATATAGAAAAAATTGAAAGCTATGACAGAAAGAATAATTGCTTGACAGTATGGACGAAAAGTTGTAAGTTATTTCTAACATTTATATAATCTCTACCAAACATTTTACATTTTACTCTTTTTTCTCATATTGTATTTACATATATTTTCTCCGTTCATTTATTTATTTATTGTAAAATTTTTGTATTTCTCTAAATGAATCATGATTAATTTTAGTATAAAATATTTTTGTAATATATTAGAAATAATAATTATAAAAATTAATTTTAAAATATTAAATAAATAAATGTGAACTGAAAAGGTATCAGAATGTATATATTTGGTGAAAGCAGGTCATGTTAGGTGTGCGACATTCCTTCGTATCAATAATAGTAAAGTTTAATTTATCACAACTACCTACCACCCTCATGTTTTTCATGTGGTAGAAAATAAGTCCCACTCACACATTGATTAATATATTATTATTTTTTTTTGGTTGTTTTCCTTTCCTCAATTTAATTTAATTATTTGTAAGGAAAATCAAGTAAATTAATCAGGTATCATTTTCTAATTTAAATGGAAAAAGTTCAACAATATCTTTCAATTATTTAAAATAGATCAAATTTACCGCTCGTGATATTTTTTGGTAAAGATAAGTGTCTTTACTGTTAGATTTTTGGGTCAGAAATACGTGTAACTATTCAAATGGATAAAAAATATTCTCTTTTGGCCAAACACATATGCAGCAATCCCTTAAATTTGCCCCTAAATTTTATTTTGGCATTCCAATTCAATCTTGTTCCATTTTAACCCTTCAATTCCAATTTTTATGTTCTATTTTGACACTTCTTTCCAAAGAATTAACAAAGTGGATATGTGTACTTCACATGTCATTATTGTGTGAAAATATAATGGATGAACATCATTTTTTTTTAAATATATTTTTTTTAGAATTTTTGTACGTTATTGTATGAAAAAATAATCGACAAAAGTGTGTTGGTTTTCTTTTTCAAACAATTAATTAAATTAAATAATACCACATATTTTTTTCATAGCTAGTCTATTTGGACTAACTCAAATATCAGTTTTCTAATTTTTCATTCAACTAAATACGAGTAAAAAAAATTCATGTTCATTGCTAATTAATAACACTACAAAATAATATTGAAACTCGATAGACTTCGTTGGGTTGTCATTGATTTTCTTAAGAAAGAAAATGACTCATTTTCGTCGGTTATTTTTCACGAAAAAATATAGGGGAAACTCTTAAAAAGAATTGTTACTTTTTTTATAAAAAAATCAATGATCATCCGTCAATTTTAATTTTTTACAATAACTAACAGATGAACATCGATTTTTAAAATGTAAAATTGCAATTGAATAACATATATAGAAATAAAGAAATCATAAAATTAGTATTTTGTGTTAAATGTTACATAAAAGAAATAGAGTTGAAGGATAATCTTTTACTAGTTTTTTAAATATTTTTCTTTTGTCTTTCACTCTCTTTGAGAAAGTGTGATGCACACACTCTGCCACATCACTTAGAAGTGCCAAAATGGAATAAAAAATTGAAGTTAAATGGTTAAAATGAAACAAGATTGAGTTGAAATGCTAAGATGAAATTTAGGGACAAGTTTAAGGGTCCGCATATTACTTAGCCTTCACTTTTTAACTGTTGTTTCATAACAAGGAAAAATGAGCTAATTTTATTTTTACTGTTGTTTCATAACATGGAAAAATGAGCTAATTTTATTCTTTCATAATTCGAAATGAGACATTTTACCCTTATACTTTTAATTTATTTATTTTTTGAGGGGGAGGGGAGAATTGTGTTAAATGTGAAAAATATAATAAGATAAGAAAATAAATAGTATAAACACTTCTTACTTTAAAAAATAAAAAGAGATAACATATGACTTCTTCTTTTCTGGTTCTGTGCACATTATATATGAGTTATTGTTCCTCAATATGAAGTCATTGACCTTTTTTTATTATTTTTGATTAAAAAAAATTCAAATTTTAATAATATCTTGATACGCTTTATTATTTGTTTTAACTTTAGTCCTTTCATATTTCGGTTGAGGACCATAATAATAGCTTTGAAAAGAAATAATAGAATAAATGTTTAATTGAAAAATTAATATATAATGAAATCGTTTATTTCATAAAATTGACATCGTATAAAAATTATATTTAAAATGATTAAAATAATTGCATAATCTCCAAAATAAAATTTTACTTAAATCTTTAAAACTAATTCTTCCATTTGAAATAGTTTAAGGACAAAATTAATCTATTTTTAATTTTTTTTTTTTTAAAACAACCATTAGAACGAAGGATATTTTGAGCCAACAATATAACGGTCTAAGCAGTTTTAAGCCAACAATACAATAAGAGTAAATTTAACCTATTTTATATAATTCAGGAATATTTTTAACCCTCTTTCCTAATTTAAATTATGTGTATGCTTACATTGTAAAAGATCTATACATTGTAAATAAACTAGAAATAAATGTTTTTATTATCACGATTCAATAAG
The DNA here is from genome assembly GCA_036250405.1 of Solanum raphanifolium. NCBI lineage: Eukaryota > Viridiplantae > Streptophyta > Magnoliopsida > Solanales > Solanaceae > Solanum > Solanum raphanifolium. Next base: position 9,909 of record JAJOOE010014466.1, read on the forward strand.
AAATTTGTGCTATAGAGCATGATTTTTCTCCTTATTTGCTAATGAACCAACTCAGTGAAATAATGCATAACGGAAAACAGATTCTCACTGAAATAGTGAGAAACTTCCCAATTTATCTACATTTTGGGACCTGATTCATTTAAATGTAATACTAACATTTTCTATTACCTATACTAAACAAAAGTTATGGATTAATAATTTAAAACGGAAACTGTTGAGAATATGATTAACTAATAAAAGTGTGCTTTCTCATAGTATCAGAGAATTCAAAGGTCCTGAAATTAAATCTCACTGTTACCCATGTCGAAAAGAACTTCCACAGGCTTGGCTCAGGCCCACACATAAAAAGACGTATTAAAAATACAATTAACTAATAAATTTGTGCGATCTTTCAAAGGTTAAGCTTTAATTAAAATAACTAACCTCTTGATGGGCAGTGCGTTTGAACTTGTCTGTCTGTTTAGCCAAGCGAATCTTCTTCATTACATACCTACAATTCAACATCATTCACAACAATAAGTCATTTTCATTTATTAAAAAATAAATAAATCAAAAACCAAAACAAAGAAAATCTTTATAGTACTTCTAATGAGTATTGGGTGGAAACTGGAATCCACGGTCATGGTTACTCAGTTTGGTTAATGATATAACTACAACAAACAACATATATACACGGTGTAGTTTTACAAAATAGAATAAAAAAAGATAAAACATATGCATATCTAATCTCTACCTCAAAAATAGAAAAGTTATTTTCGATTGGTTAATGATATATATAACTGTTGAGACATAATTATAAAACATACTAACATGGCTAAGATGTGATTTTGAGTCTTACCGTCACTCAATATGAATTCTTATACATGCTTAGTTCATTATAAAAAAAAAAAAATTAGATTCGCACATGAAAGAATATTCTAAAATAGAATTAATAAAATTAAAATAATTTTTCTAATCATTTAATATTTAGTCAAATGAAATGGTTACACAATTCCATCTTTGGCATGATAGGATGAAACCAAGAAAAATGAAGCAGAATTTAGCAATATGTTACTCCTCCTTTTGTTCTAATTTAAGTGTTTTTTTTTACCTATCCTATGAAGATATACTTTTTTTTTCTATATATTAAGTAACTTTTCAATTCTAATGTTATAAGAAAGTTATCAAAAGATTTAAAGGACTATATATATTTTTAATTAAAAACCATAATATTCAAAATTTTCCTCCCTATATAGTCAGATTAAGACATTTAAATTGAGACGGAGGAAGTAAAGTTCTAACTTTTAATATAGAAGAAGAAATTATTACCACACAAAAAAAATTAGAAAAAGAAAGAAGATTATTGTACTTTTTTTTCTCAAACTTGTGATAAACAAGAAATGCAGCTCCAAAAGCTCCTCTACCAATCTGTTCTATCACTTCATACTCTTCCATCTTTGAACATTCAACTGCATTGCTTCTCACTTCCATCTCCTTTTCTTGTTTGGACCTTACTTGAAGATAATTATTTTTTTCGTTCAGAAAAAAAGTAAAAACATTTATGATAATACTTAGACTTTCCTTCTACTGAAAAATTATTGCAAAACCCTAATAGCACATTTCAACATAACAAGTGAACTCCAATTATATATACATGTTACTAGAGAGATTGATCATTAAATAGAAGGAAATGAAATCACAGTATATGTGAAGTGGAGCTACAAGCTAAGGAATTAGAAAGGGTGCAGTAGGGGCTGGCTTGAGAGTAGAAGAGGGACAATAAATTGAATCAAAATATCATGAAGGCCAAGTGAAGAGTAATGAATACACTACAAGTACAATTTTTTTTTTTTTGAGTAATCAAAAAGATTCCCCAAAAACAAATAAGGTTTATTGATTTTTGAGAACTTTAGAAGATTAGTGCTTTCATTACTAGTACTAGTGAGAGTGGTTATTTTGAGTCATGTCTTATCATTATAGGTACAAGACACTGTCATATCCTTGAGTCATGTAGTGTAGTTATTTCTTTCAGTAATACATCAATAGGGTAGGTCCAAGTGGTCCAACAATTGAGTAATTTTCTAATTGAAAAAAAAAAAGAGTTTAACCTCTATATGCAATTATCCAAAGGCGAAGACAAAATTTAAAGTTTATGAATTCATTTTTTCATGTTTGAGAATTTAAAGTAAAAGCTATGAATTCGTTCAGACATGTACCTAATAGTGTACGTAGTTCCATCTATGTAACTCTTCAGAATATACAAAATTATACTAACTTGAATAATAAATCAGATAATCTAATACAATATATACATCGAGAATATATATGACTAAAAATATAAGAAAATTATCTAGAAGATTTTATTAAATAGAGGAAAAAATCCGAAAGATATTATGATGGATATTAAGAAAAGGAGCCATTGTGTGTGTGTGTGTGAGAGAATTTTAATTGAGGCCAAAGCAAAGTATGCAACAAGGGTTGAGCAAAAAAAAAGGCTCTTTAGTTAAATACCTTAATTTAATTGAAAGAAAAGGGACAACCTTTGCTTTTGCTATACTTATCATTATGAGTCTTTAACTTTTATGTATTGATAATGTGAAAAACACTTATATAATTATATTATTTTAAAAAGTAATTAAAAATATGTAAATGTAACGAATTAAACCTCAATGAATCATGACAATATATAAATATTTTGTAATGATATTATACATGATTTGAGGAAATAGTAACGGTTTAAATTATACCTATGCTATAAAATTTTTACATTATCATTAATAATCATTATATACATCATTAATAACATAGCATGTGGTTGGCAGGTCAGTCTCCTTTATCAGAATATCTTAACCATGCACTAATTGACTTCTCAACAAAACAAAATTTACTTGATTAATTATTGGTTAGTATATACTGCATGGAGAATTAATTTATGATTGTTCTTTTATTGGTTGGTCACATTTTTCCTAAATAAATTATTTCTTACCAGTTCTGATAATGTGTTTGGGTTGTCATTCTCATTTACCTAAAAAATGCTAAGTGGACAAATGTTTCCTTTTTTTTTCGTCATTTAACTCGTATCTGTTTTTTTAATATATATATTATACACGATAGAAGTTGAAAATTCGCGTTTAATTTTAAATATTTTTGTCTAATGTGTGGCTTTGTAAAGATCAAACATCAGATACTTTTGCCTGAAATTTGGTATGATTTGCCAAGACTAATTTCAGAAATTTTTAACACTAAAGTTGTAGACATGTCGAAGCCAAATTTTGGACATTTTTTTACTAAAGTTTTACATGAAAAAAAAAATATTCTTCTACTTTCAACAACCCATATACGATTTAACACCAAAATCTACCCTTAATAAGCTTAAATGTTAAACATAAAATTCATCTATTATAAAGAATAAACTACAATCATCAATTTGTTAAAAATAAATAATAAATCTACTAAACTCATTTTGTAAGAATGGTGATGTCACGACTCAAAAGTCGAGGTCATGATGACACACACCCGAGAACCCCATAATTGGTGTGTAAGTCCAATGAAATAACACATACGAGACTTTCAAGGGGAAGCCAGGCCACAACCGATAAGAAAACAACAAAGAAGTTCTCAAATCGGGTAGCATAGTATAAAGAGCATCTAATATATTTCTAAAATTTGGAATACATCTCAAGTCTTCGAAAATAAATTAAAGACTGTAAATGATAGATAAAGACCAATGGCGATTTGAAAAGCAGGATCTCACCACAATTCCGAAAGAGAAGATATCGCTAGATCCAATCAACCGCTACGAAGATCACCCTGACTAGGATCTGCATCAAAATGATAAAGTAAGGGTGGGTACAATCCACATGTACTCAGTAGGTTAGACCGACTAAGCATAAGCAACTAATCAAACTTAAGAAATAAACTATGAAATGCTTCCACCTACACGTAGAAAAGTCTCATTCTGGCATCGGTGCTGCCAATTTATATAATAATGGAGTGAATAAAGTAAACACAAAAGAATACAGATAAACAAGTCACACAACACAACAAAGCTGACCAATGCAATGCAATGAATGATGTGGTAGAACCAAGGTCATCGTATATACCTTGCCGAGCTTTAGCTTCCGGACATGGACATATGGGGTGGCCGCCGGCCAACAACTTCCGTGCACAGATATAGATTCATTCCTCATACCTCGTCCAACCTCACAACCCTTCACGGGGGAATCACATTCGATATACCAATCTCAATATCTCATCAACTTGCCACTTAGCTCGTTATCAAGGATAAAAGTAAGGTGTCTCATTTTCTTTCTCAAAAATAGTATTTCTCCACTTTTTCGTATTCCCATGAACAATGATATGCTAATGATATGTTGAATGAGGATGAGTGCATCACAACACATACAACATAAAGACATAATCAATTCATCAAGAATTTTGAATAAAATAAAGTTCTCAAACTCAACAAGTCATGAAACACGTCCTCAAATGATAGGGATAGTGGAGGAATCCATTGAAACCAGTCTTTACCACTTAGAAAGCATTTCTTTCATTTTAAAATGATAAAATATTAACTCAAGCCCCTAACTAAGGCATTTCAAAGTCAAATATAAAGATAAGTCACGCAGCCCTTTGTTGGGTAATTACTCACATATATCAGTTTTTTAGCAACAATGAAAGGTATCACACAAGCCTCCACACAGACTAAGCATCACAAATAGGCATCACACGGACTAAACAAGAAGGTCAATGCTTACCAACCTCTAAAACTCATACTACACATCTCAGTCCAAAAGAGGGATAGTCAAACCTACCTCGAAGGCTGAAAATTCACTCAAACAACTCTAACGGAGCACTTTCTCAACCACACGGTCACTGAAATGATCCTCAACTATCAAAGATAGAAGGAGTTCATCAAAAGGAGTCCAATAATATCCACATTGATAGGACTTGAAATCAGGGATAAAATAATCCAAAAATCACTTCGGAAATCAAAAAGGGTAAAATTAAATTATTTTTTTTAGTTGAGAAACAAGCTCTAAAAGACGAGGAATTCGTGGTTGAAAACCCCATTACAATCGACCAAGAAACGAGTTTCAATTCATAAAAATATCAATTTTCCAACTTAGGGGAAAAACCCCTTAAATCCATACTAAAATCATGATTTAAAGGTGTTTTGGAAGATAAAAATTGACGAAACCAACAAAGGATTGGTAGGGAAATCTTACCCACCTGAGTTTTCACAAAAATGCTCCCAAGAATCGCTTCCTCAAAGCATCAAAAGATTGAAAATGGTGGAAATGAGAAAAATGAAAATATTAGGTTTTGTCCAAGTGAAAAATGGTCATCGTGATCACGAGCCACTAACCCTCGCGATTGTGAAGGGCACGGAGGTTCACATCGCGATCGTGAAGGCTAAGGAAAGGGCTTCATCTCGATCGCGAAGGCCACAAAGAAGATACATCGTGATTGCGAGCCTAAGGGTCGTGATCGCGAAGGTCAAAATGACATGCACCAGAAACTGAAAAACCAGCAACTCAACATAAGGAAAAATGCCTCTGAATGGACCTTCAAAAATTATTCAGAGTATAAAAATAAACTAGACATGCTACCCTACTAAATTCGGCATTCCCAATAAACTTTCTTATTGTTAATTAATAGTTTTGTCCTTTAAGTTATAACTTATTCTTTTAAGTAGGTTTATTTTGTTGCTTTTATTGTCGTTTTTATTTTAAAAACATTATGTTGCACATCCACTATAAAAAAAAAATGTGGCGATAAGCCACGCGAAAAACCTATCTATCTATATATATCAGTTACGACACTGGCCTAATATTTATTCAGGAAGTGAGAATGACTTATGACTTATTATTAGTTATTAGATATAATATTTTTTACGTAGTTTTAAAATATATAGATTTTATTTTAATTCTTCTTTGATATTTCATACCTAAATTTGCACTCAAACTTAAACTATTTAACTCTCAAAGTTATAAATAATCGTCCTTCCCCACCTAACAAATGATCCTCAAAGATATAAAACAAATATTCCCTTTGTCCCTAATTACTTGTTCACATTTCCTTTTTTAGTTGTCGCTAATTACTTGTCCATTTTGACAAATCAAGAAAGGACAATTTTTTTTTTACCTATTATACCCTCAATTAATTACTTTGAAAAAGGTAGATCTTCTTGAAAATATTAAGTTTTTAATTCATCCACTTCATAATTAATAGGGGTAAAATGATAAACTCACTATGTCAATTATTGATTTCTTAACAAGTGTATCAATTCTAAAGTGGACAAGTAATTCGGGACAGAGGGCATATTTTTCAAGAAGTGTGCTTAGTTCTTAATTTACCATTATCATTAATTATAGTCATTTCTCTATTACATTTTTCAAGACATTGCATTTATTATATTTAAAGGGTGATACAGTAAAATTAACCTTCTATTTATAATTTTTAAGAAGTGTGCTAAGTCAATAGTAAAATTAGTTTTTTTGTTGTCATTTCTATTTTTATCTCAATAAATCATGGCCTTGTAGGGTCATTTGAATAAAACAAAAAAAATAGTGGATAAATATTATTGTTGAACAGAGGGAGTTTATGTCATTGCACAATATCAATGCATAAATGACATTATTCTTTCTATTTTATCCTTGAGAGTTATTAGTCTTGAAAGTATGAATTTGACCAACATCGAAAAACTAAATGATTAATTTATATTTATTTGTCAATTTAAATAATCAAAATAAACTAATGTATGTTCATTTATTGAAACTTGACTTCAAGAGAATACTCCCTCCGTCCCTATTTAGTTGTCCACTTTAGAAATGGCACACAAATTAAGGCAACAATGATTAGCATAGTGAAGTTACAATTTTACCCTTATAGTACAATTTACAATTCCAAAATAAATTAACTCAAGATAACTAATCAATGTTGGGAAGTTCATAAGTTTATATACTTTATTTAAATAAGGGTATAATAGGAAAAAATTTGTTGTCCTTTCTTGATTTGTCAAAATGGACAACTAAATAGGGACAACTAAAAGAGGAAATATGGACAACTAAATAGGGACAGAGGGAGTACTAAATAATGGTGTAACGGTAAACTTACATACTCCATTCATTCCAAAAGAAGTGAATTGTTGAGTCTTTTTTCATAGTTCGAGAGTTGTTCGAACTTTTTCTATTTTCCCCCTCATTTATATCTTTTAGGTGATAATATCAAGAGAGTTTATGACTCATATTTATGATTTTACTTTGAATTATTTATATTTTCAAGAATAGTTTGAGAATATCTAAAAGGGAAAAAGTGAAAAATAGTTTTTATTTTATGTCCTAAACTTGGTTTTCTTAATGGGTGTGCATTGCCTAAACAATCTACTTATTTTGAAATGGAGGGAGTAGTTTCTTAAGAGACGTGAAATCTAAACGTCGTGATCTGCGTCTACACACCAGCCGAGATACGATACTCGAAATCACAAGTAGCTACAAGCTAACCTTTGGCATAACATATCAAAGCATATCATATGAAACTAATGCGGAAGTTGAAACATAAGCTTAATAAGTCTTAATAAGGAAATCAATAAATTCATCATGACTGAACAACTAAGTTCTGAAATATGTCTTTATCATTTAGACTGAAGAAAATAAGTTTACCGAGACATGACCCTAGTTACCTCAAACCAAATAACAAAGAAAGTACTAAATTTTGACTAACAACGAATCTAGAAAGTCCCCGAATGAGGAAGACTCACCAATTGCTGACTGGAACTATTGCAACCTCACTAGCCACGAGTCTAAATACGAGCACCAAATTATACATCATAAAAGCAGTGCAGAGAAAAGTATGCATCAGTACGTGGATGTACTTAGGGGCACTACCATAATCGTAAAATGACATAATGAGGATCGTAAAATAAGATTCCTAAAATCATATACATAGTGAAAGAACTAAGGAGAAAATAATTGAAGTTCATGTCTAAAAACTGTTCACAATCTTCCTTCAGAAGCATATCTATGAGATGAGTCTATTTCAATAGTCTTACATAATCATACTTGTAAATAACATGCTTAAAGTGAATCAAATAGAGTTAAAAGTATATCGTAAGAAAAATGCATAAACTCAGAAGTTTCTTATAATCGACATACATCATGTGAACTCCTGACGTCCATTTGCTAATCCAGTTGGAGGGGCTGCCCTATATTGACCATATCATATCTATGTGGATCCACTAGTCTGAGCCTCTCAAGAAAAAAGGTCAATCGACAAGGCGATAAAACATAATCCTACGGTAGCACGTAGTTATGAGACTTGAATTTTCTAAATTTCACCCTCTCTGTACTAAATAGTCTTCTCAAAACAACATATATTCATATAATGCTCATAGGTATGAAAATAATTTATCTGTTTGAATCATATATGAGACTAAGCTCAAAAGTTATATCTAAAGTAACCTGAATTTAGGTTGAAATTCATACCATACTAGCATTCATACTCAAAAGTCATAAATGTTTTAAGGAACCATGAAAATCATGCTAAATCAGTACAGTAATATTTATGAAATATAAGTGTCACAATGAAAATATGAATTACTGAAGAATATGATAAGTTCATAAAAGCCCTAGCTTTGCTTCTAAAAATCTTGAAGAATTCTTGAAAATCAAAAATACTTAGGCATGAGAGTGAAGGGATACTTTCATTGAAGTCTTACATACATGATAGATTGAGATTTGAAAGAAGAACTTGCTTGAAAGATTTGAAACTCTAGCTTATGTCTTGCTTATGCTAGTTTCTGAGTTTAAGAGTGTAAGAACTGAGTGCTAAGTGTGAAAAACCTTTTTGAATATGCTTAATGTCGTGGATTAGACTTAGGAAAAGTGAGAAAAGATAAAAAAAAAACCTCAATTAAAAAGCTGTCAAAAACCTTTCATGGGGCCATCTACGATTCGTAGTTTGATCTACGGAATCCCATCCGTGAAAGTCAGGCCCAAAAATAGGATCTAAAACTTCATTCTACGGGCCCAAACTACGACTTGTAGATACTTCTACGGCCCGTAGATGGGTCTGTAGGAATTAGACCCAAAAAATGACTTTCAGACTTTTTTCCACGGATGAACAGTACGGATCGTGCTTCGATCAGTAGAAACTGACTTTGAAAATTCTGTTAAATATGTGCAATTGAAAATCTTAATTGTTATGGTATTATTAGTGTATAATATATAGTATTGATAAATGTGTAATGTCATTTATTGTCATGGTTTATTCATGTTACTCTACTTTTTATAGCCTTTTAGTAATAAACTTGTGTGTGAGAAAATATTAAAGTATAAACAAAAAATTGAATTAAAATGTAAAAAGGAAAATTTTAGAAATGTCTAATCAATTTTAAAATAATAGCACCAAATTAGATGATTTTTTTCATTATGTCGTTTTAATCATTGATTTACAAGCAATATTTTGTTATTATTATGGCATGTGGTTATTGGTGATGTTATACAATTTCCAAACTATAACAAATCATGTAAAGACCATTGAAATGAACTATTTGCAATATATCTACACGATTATGAGAAATGTTATATAGAAATCATACAACTAAAATACGATCTGTCGGAGCATAGAACTTAAACTTGACAAAAGTACGTTAGAACTAAAAGAACACTTACAATGGAATTGTGCTATAGGTATTTCCCCATTGTTGATCATGAGTTCAAACTTGTAAGCATCTCCTATCCGGAGTCCATTTTCATTTTGTCCATCCGCGTATAATTCCAAAATGACGTCCAGCTCTCCCAAGCCAAACCGACCAGCATCTTTGTGCTTCATTTTTCAGAACCATCTCACAGTTTTTATTCATCAATCCATTTGACTTTGCGAAATCCAATGGAAGACACTACCATAAAATTTATTCAATCGAGTCGATTAAGTTACCATTGTCTAAACAAACAAAAAAAGGACTAGAACAAAAAGAGTTCAAGTCCTCTGTACACTCAACAGTGTACAATTTCTTACACCATCAAGTTAAGTTGCCTACATTATTGTATATAATTAACTTAATCGTTAACTAAAATCAGTTGAAATAACTTACCAAAACTGCCTTTGTGAAGTAATAAGATTTAATGGTTGAAATAAAGCAAGGATGATGCTCATCACCAGAAGTTGAAGTAACTACTTGTGCATTGAGAAGACTCATGTTTGAGGCCTGTTCCATAATGTCTGCTTATGAAGAAAAAAACATAGTAAAAGAGAATAAGGCCTACTAGTCTACTACTATGCGGTGGGCGGTGGCGTAGCCAGAATTTTCATTAAAGAATTTTAAAATATAAAAAGTAAAACACAGAGAAGTCAAAGGGGGTTCAACATCTACTATATATACATAAAAAAAAGAAATTTAACCATGTATAAACAGTGTCGATAAACTCCATTTACCCTACCTTGCTCAGCACCTACTACTATGCCTTAATCCAAACTCAAATTGTGGTCCGATTTATATATATATATATAAATGCTCACTGAGTATGTCGCTCTATTAAGAAAAACAGAATAACAACAACTACTACTATGCCTTAATCCAAACCCAAATTTTGGTCCGATATATGATTCCTCACTGAGAATGTCGCTCTATTAAAATTTAAACTATCAGGCCCCCTTATCAGTGATCAGATTGACTTCGAATAGTAATTTTCGGTATAACTGGCCTTTACAGTTTTCAAGCTGCATTCTGTATATCATGAAGAATATTTTAACAAGTGATATCAAATACAAATAGAAAATTTTTTAATGAAATTACGCCCACTTTTTATTTGTATTAGGTGAAAAAGGTGAAAGAAAATAGTTTACACACTTTAGGAAACATATTAAAGGAAAAAGATTCAATCGAAGACGTATACTTATATAAACACCACAGAATAATACATATTTATGACAATGAAAAAAGATCATCAAAGAAATAAGACATTGGTTAGATGAGAATAAACATGCCTTGAAACTTCTGCAATGGAGCATCGCGATTAGTAACTTGAAATTTCCATATTGGTGTCTCTCCATTAGTAACGACCTCAAACATTATGCGATCTCCTTTCCTTAAGCAATTATCAGCAAAGAATTTGGTCCATCCACATCCAATAATATAAGTTTGAGTTATAGAAGAACTTATCTTTAAATTCCACAACCTTTGTCTTTCGTCTCTTATAATCAAATCACACTTCTTATTGATGAGACCATTTGCAATTGCGAAAAGTCGAGGAAGGTACTGACATGGTGTATAACCATTTTATGAAGAAAAAAATAACAAAAGGAATTTAGTTTACATACATTGACAATGTAAACATTTTTATACTGCCAGTCTAGCTTATCATAGAGATTTACTTGTAATTATCTAATAAGTGACCTGATTGTGAAACACATTCACTTGAAGAGTTTGCAAGAAATAATGAGTTTTGAAACTTACCAAATAGCCTTGGCGAATGCTATATTTTCTAATAATGCATTCAAAATGACCAAAAGACTTGTGATGACTAGCAGCTTTTACATGGGAAGAAGCCTTTTTTGACGATTTGATCATGCGCATCATTGGTCTTTCTGTTGCATCATCTGGAAATTAAACATGACAATTGTACTTGAGAAAATTAGCAACAGTTAAATAATTTTGTAATATAAACAAGTTGAGACTTATGCTAAGATTTAAGGGAATTAACTTACAAAAATCATCAAGTATAAATCAATGGACTCTAAAGAAGATACCTTCACAAGTACAACAACAAATCCCACAATGTGGATATGGGGAAGGTAAAGTGTACGCAAATCTTACTTCTATTTCTTGGAGATAGATATCTTATTTCCGAAAGACTCTCGACTCAAGTAAAATGAATCAAAGTAGTAATGAAATAAAAACGACAGTAAAGAAAAACATGACAACTGATAATAAAGTACTGCAGAGCATAAATGTAGCTGTAACATCAACAACAGGTGAGATCACCTAAACATAATAAACAACAAAAAACCGTAACATCAACAACAAGATGCTATTTTCTTCACCTGTATGGGCACCTCCTCCTTCCTGCATATTCTGTCACAATGAGTTGAATCAAATATGGAAACTTCAAATTCCATATTTCTTTCATGTCTAAACATCAATATATCTCCCAATTGCAAATCATATTGTTGTACAAATTCAGCCCAACCCGCTTCGAATCGATGGTCATTCACCTTCGTAGGCCACTTGTTACCATCTCTTCTCAGTATTGCATGTTCAATCTGGTCATTTCCCTTTAGATACTTCAAGAAACCTATAGGAATTTTCTACAGTACAACATAAACTTGCACTAATTAAATAAATACTATAGTACTATTTGCCCCAAATAAATTTCATACTAACTTAGTGAAAATCATGAATCCACAGATGCAACATAAAGTAATTAAAGGAAATATTAAAAAAGAAAAAGAGAAAGGATTACTCACAAGACCACTCTTGAAACCTGGCTGAAGGGGTTTGAAAAAATGAGGCTTTTTTGGAGGAATTTTCATGGCACCCAAAAGTATTGTGTGTTTAGATAATATCTCACCTGATCATCAATGTTAGTTACCTAGAAAGTCACTCAATTTAAAATATATTTGAAAAGTCATAATATTATTGGAATTTGATGTAATCAGGTGTAATTACTGTTTGATATATTTGTAGACCAAGTAATTACTCTATGTCTCTAATTATTTGTCCACTTTTGAATTGACACACCTATTAAGAAAATAATTATTGACATAGTGAGTTTACCATTTTACCCTATTATTTATGATATGGATAAATTAAAAACTTAAGGTTTTCAAAAAGATCAATATTTCTCAAAGTAATTAATTGAGGGTATAATCAACAAAAATAATTGTCTTTTCTTGATTTATCAAAATGGACAAGTAATTAGAAACAACTAAAAAATAAAAAGTGGACAAGTAATTAGAAAAAGAGGACTTAACAAGAGAGAAATTGAATGTAACTAAAGGATAGAAGGGTTAGAAATTGGTGTAGTTACGGTATTTGACATGTTTGGTAGACCAAGTAATTACTTAGCAAGACAGAAATTAGATGTAATTGAAGGGTAATAATTATCTTCCTCAATTTCCAAGGGAGAGTTAGGAATTGGTGTAATTATATCATGTAACATGAATTTTATTAAATTATTTTAATTTCTTTCTTTTATTTATATTTGTATTTGTTGTTTTAATTTATTTTTTATTTCTATTATTTTTACTATTCTAATATTTTCTAGTCACAATCTAATTGCAACAGCGTAATAATACTCAGTTATACCAAATCTCAATTATGTTATGGCTTTCCAAACAGGCCATTAATTCAGAAAATATCAAAGCATTACCTAGACTCTAAACACAAATTTTTTTATTTTATAACTAGTAATCAAAATAAAACCAAAATTTTAATACTAGTACTAGCTACACACGGAAAGTCAATTCCTAATCCTATATCAACAAGGATTACTTGAGGAAGAAACAATTAAGGAAATTTATGGAAAGTTATCCTAGTAGTACTCAAACTAGGATAATATATGACGGTTATAAATACAACAAAAACCTCTCCACAAATTAAAATTAAAGCCTAATAAATCTATTCATCCTAATCTCCACGAAATTAACAAGAATGGGAAAGAAAAACCAAGAATGTGATGAAATATCAATTCGTCAAGCCATAATCGGCGGCATTGATCGTCCAAATCGTTACGACTATTGTTTTAATTTGTTCTTTACCTGCAAAAAACAAAGAAATAAAAGAAATATATTTTATGCCAATCATTCTCAATCTTTACTCCGGCCTCAACCATTACCTCGACCTCAATTCGACTTCGGCTTAGAGCATTACATGAGTATTAAGCATCGTAGTACTGTCCCATTAAAGAGATTCGAAACCGAGCCGAGTAAGAGGATCAAGAAATTCCGATTTAATAATGAATCAGATTTTCAATCAAAGTATCCTTTTTTGGCTGAAATAGGGATGTTTTCCATATGATGAAAAGTTGAAGATTCGAGGTTCAAATTCACGATTAAAATTCAAAAATTCGACGGTCACAAAAGAAGATGTCACGTAAATTAGAATAAAAAAAGTTAGAAGATGTAATTCTATGAAGATTTTATATTTTGTTTCATGCTACTTTTAGTTCCCAATAAACTTTCTAATTGTTAATTAACAGAATGTTTTGTCCTTCAATTTATAATTTTATTCTTTTAAGTAGGTTTATTTTGTTGCTTTTATTTCGTTTTTATTTTAATTAACATTACGTTGCACATCCACTAAAAAAATGCGGCGATAAGCCACGCGGGAAACCTATAGCTAATTATACGAAAACAACCACCTATAACTATGACACACAATGAATCGTTTTTATCATTTTTTTGTTTAGAAAAAAAAGAGTGAAAGATGTATTAGCTTTTTAAATATATCTCTTGTTTGAATTTCGGTTTAAATATATATATTTTTTATATTTTGAGTTTAATATTTTTTTTATAAGGTGTGTACATGTCAAATCAAGTCGAACCAAATTGTGAATCAAATCAGATTGAAGCAAAAACCCAACTTGTGATTTGATTTAGTTAGTTTGATGTTGAAAAAAAAAAGTTGATCGACCACCCTTAATTGGTTTGGTTTGAAATTAATTACACAACAAAGTCAGATTGAGCTAAAAAAAAATAAACCGACATAATATATTTATATATACACACACATGATAAAAAGCTTAGATATGCTATCGGATTTTGAGAAAAGCCTCATTTATGCTATACGTTAAAAGCTTGACTCATCTATATCATTTTCATTTGAGAAAAAACTCATACATGCCACTATGAACTCAAAAACCCATCTGATTTTGCAAAATCATATTGTCCATGTGGTGAATGATAATTAGACTATGTCATTAGTATAAATATTTTTCTACATCAGCCAAATTTCAAAAACCTATTTGATTTTTTTTTTTTTAAAAAGACACCCAAATTAGAAATCATGCTAAAACTACCGTTAACACTACACCTAATTTTTCAAGTTGAATATTTGTTATTTACATTTGTATTTGTTGTTTTAATTTATTTCTATTATTTTTTTAGAAAAAATATTTTTATTATTCTAATATTTTCTAGTTACAATGTAATTGAGATTTGGTATAATTGGGTGTAATTACAAGAGTATAATAACACCCAATTACACCAAATCTCAATTATATGGAAATTTATCCTAGTAGTCAAAATAAAACCAAAATTTTAGTACTAGCTACACACGGAAAGTCAATTCCTATATTAACAAGGATTACTTGAGGGAGAAAAAAATAAGGAAATTTATGGAAATTTATCCTAGTAGTTAGTACTCAAATAAGGATAATATATGACGGTTATAAATACAACAAAAACCTCTCCACAAATTAAAATTATAGCCTAATAAATCTATTCATCCTAATCTCCACAAAATTAACAAGAATGGGAAAGAAAAATCAAGAATGTGAAATATCAATCCGTCAAGCCATAATCAGCAACATTGATCGTCCAAATCGTTTCGACTATTTATTTAGTCCGTTCTTTGGATGCAAAAGGCGAAGAAATAAGAGAAATATATTCTATTCCGATTATTTCCGACCTTTACTCCGGCCTCAACCCTTACCTCGACCTCAATTCGACTTCGGCTTAGAGCATTACATGAGTATTAAGCGTGGTAATACCGTCCCCTTAAAGAAACCTGAAATTGAGTTGAGTAAGAGGATCAAGAAACTTCAATTTAATAATGAATTGGATTTTCAGTCAAAGTATCCATTTTTGGCTGAAATAGGGATGTTGTCCATATGATGAGAAGTTGAAGATTGAAGAATCAAGATTGAATATACGATCAAAATTCAAAAGTTTAACGCTCATGAAAGATAAAATTAGAATAGGAAAAGTTAGAAAGATGTAATTCTACGAAGCTTTTACATTTTCTTTCATGCATACTTTTAGCTCCCAATAAACTTTCTTATTGTTAATTAATAGAATATTTTATCCTTCTATTTATAAACTTCTTATTTTAATTAAGTTTATTTTGTTGCTTTTATTTTAAAAACATTACGTTGCATATCCACTACAAAAAAATGCGGCGATAAGCCACGCAAGAAACCTATGACTAATTATATGAAAACAACCACCTATATGGCTATAACTACAACACACAATGAATCGTTTTTATCACTTTTTTTATTACAAAAAAAAAGTGAAAGATGTATTAGCTTTTAAAATATATCTCTTGTTTGAGTTCCGGTTGAAATATATTCTTCTCTTATATTTTGAGTTCAATATATCTTTTATATAAGGTGTGTACATGTCAAATCGTCAAGTCAAACCAAATTGTGAACCAAACCAAATCGAATCAAAAATCCAACTTGTGATTTGATTTAGTTAGTTTGACGTTGAAAAAAAAAGTTGATCAACCACCATTAATTGGTTTGGTTTGAAATTAACACAAAAAAAAGTCAGATTGAGCTAAAAAAAAAATAAACCGACATAATATATATATATATATATATATCAGACTGTGAGAAAAACCTCATTTATGATATACGTTAAAAGTTTGACTCATATCATTTTCGTTTGAGAAAAAATTCATACATGCCATTATACGTTAACTCAAAACCCATCTGATTTTGCAAAATCATATTGTTCATGTGGCAAATGATAATTCGACCATGTCATTAGTATACGTATTTTTTTACATCAGCCAAATTTTTAAAACCTATTTGATTGTTTTTATTTTTTTAAAAAAAAAAAACCTAAATTAGAAATTACACTAAAATTAGCGTTAACACTACACCTAATTTTTCAGTACACCTTGGTCAGTTGCCTCAGAATTAAGTTTTTTTCGTAAAATAAAATTTTATTAAACGTACAATATTTTATTAGACCTACTAAAAATGATATAAAATGGGCTCTTTTTGAAAACACAAAGAATAATGACAAATGTATATATCATTATTGAATTTCTTAAATATATTTTTTAGCCTACTGGAGTAAGTTTCGACCATTCAAATTATTATTTTCTCCATATGCAATATATCATATCTAAAATCTTACAAATTTGGTCTCATTCAGACCGTTGAGGAAAAACTATCTATAGACGCACTTTTTTTTTTCATAATTCCCATTTTTTCCTACCATTTCTAAAAAATTTCAAAATGCTTTGAACATAACACAAAATTTCTGCATACATAACTTCCACTCTCCAAATCCATGTTTATCACTTCCTAATTTCACTCCACAAATCTTTCCCATTTTTTATTCCCATAATCTTTTCAATTAATTTCTCCATTACGTTTATCATTTCATCCTAATTTGAATTTCAAAAGGTTTCTCTCTCTCGAAAATCAATTTCAAATCTGTCAATAGGTAGTTCCATCTTCTTCACGTTCTTTGTTTTTTTTTCATCGTTTTTTCTCTTTCATTTTCTTATTCATCCGTTTTTTTAAAATTTGTCAATGGTACTTCTTATTTATCTATACATTTTCGATATATATAGATGATGCTCCATCTTTTAGTATTGAGATTGCTCAAATAGTTTCAACCAGTGACGATAATGTACATCGTATATTTGATTCTGACGACGAAGATTTTATTCAAAATAGATCTAAACAAAGAAACAATCTATCATTCATATTTTAAAGAGAATTGGGCCGAAAGGCAAATAATGTAAATGGGTAACTTACTCAAATTTCATTAATTTAAGAGCTAATTACTTATTTATATTCTAATTTACAATATTACGAATCTTATCAGACTTTGATTTGCTCAGATACGTCAACATACATATATCTCGAAATACATACAGTCAAATCTTTTAGGTGTGTATATATATAAAAATAATAACTCAACGAAAAAGTTCTACAAATATCCCTAAACTATAGGAAAAGATTTAAAAATATCTTTCATCCACCTACTTTGTTAAAAATACCCTTTTGTTTACCTTTTTGACTTATTTATACCCTTTAAAACTAACCACTCTTATTTATTTTATTTAAAAAACATATATATTAAGTGTTATTTTCTTATTGGATGAATTAAAAATTTCATATCCATCAGATTTTTTGACCTACCCCGAAAGTATTATACACGCCCCATGACCCAACAAACAAATTGGATTTGTGCACTTTTGATAGAGTTTTTGCTGCTATTTTTTATCCAATTTTGATGCAATTTTTGGCAGAGTTTTGGTGCTATTTTTATTCAGTTTTTGCTGATGTTTTTATCCCTACGTTTTGCATAGAAGAGAAAATGGAATTAGATTTCCGAAAAGATCTTTCGACTATTTTTTTTAAAAAAAAATTGTTGTTGTTTGTTTTTTTAGTTTTTTGGTCATGGGGCCGGTATCATACTTTCGGGTCGGGTAGAAAAAAATTAGGTGGGTATGAGATTTTTAATATATCCAATAAGAAAATGATACTTAACAAATAATGGTTTAAAATAAAATAAATAGGCGTTGTAGTTTTCAAAGATATAAGTGAGTCATATGTGAAAATAAGGATATTTTTTAATAAAATATGTGGATAAAGGATATTTTTAAACTTTTTACTATAGTTCAGAGGTATTTTTAGATTTTTCTATATAATCAAACATTATTGCTATAATGCTTTTTGTTCAATGAAGAAGAACTACCAAATTTAATCAAACTCTTAGACATGCTTATTTATCAACTTGAAATTTATAAGTTTTTTCTAAATTCTTATATTATTACTATAGTGGTGGTGCGTCTGTGCTGAGCAGGGGCCTAATATGGAAATATATATTAATTTTATTTTTACTCATTCTAATTACCTCTCATTTGATGAATTTTGTGATCAAATTAGGTTTATGTTGTTTTTATATTATCAGCCAAGATAGGTTCGAAACCAACCAAGCAATAGATATAATAGAAATACATGATTTAAACAAAATTATTTTCTTCTAGATTTTTTTTGTTATAAGGAATGAAGCTATCTATGTTTAATATATACACAAAGTGTGAAAGATTGTATTTTAGTGACCAACTGCATGTAAGTTACTAGAGAATAATTGGCATGGGGCACCCCCAAAACTTAATTTGAACAATAGCCATTTAATTTCTTTTTGATTTAATTTTTAGGGTTAGGGTTAGAAAAAGTAAAAAAGTGGGGTTGGGTTGTGGGGTCATGGGCCTTTTCATCACTTTAAGAACTTGGAGATAAATATACAAGTATATAAAATATCATTTTCATCCAAACACTTCAATATTAAATAAATTCATCCCTCCAAAGAATTAAATTACAATTCCAAGGAATATAAAAAATATTTAATAAAATAGGGTAAACATTTTCCAAGGAAACCTCAGAACACGTTCTCAGAGAACTCTTCGTCTTCCATAATCCTGCTTTATCGAAATCATCAACCTACATAAAACTGATCATTTCTTCCATCTTCCATTATTGAAAACATAAAGAAAAAAGAGATCCTATAATCGTTTCTGAAAAACGAAGTGGAGTTTGTCTATTATCAATGTTCTTCCAAGTTCAGTTGGATCTTTTTCAATCTTCTTCGTTTGAAGTAAGTTTAATCGTGTTTTCAATAATTTTTAGCCTATTTGATTTTTTTATTGCGATACTGTAGCGAAGTTTAGATGTTTGCTTAAAGTTCTGAAAATCTCACCCGTTTTAGTTCATGTTTTTTATTCGGATTCATTACTGACGTTTTGCTTTGGATAATGCGTAGAAATTTTTTATTTTTTATGTTTATCAAAAAATTTGATTTTTTATATTTATTTGGCCTATCGATTTGGAAGTTTTTACTGTATTTGGTCGACTTTAATGGTGTTTATGTCAATGGAATTGTCGAGTTTTGTCAAAACGGGTACTTGTTTTGCATATTTCTTTTAGCATTACTCTGTTTGTGTTAATAGACTAGTGGTCGATATTTTGATATGAAAATTATGTTTTTGTATATAGTACAGTATGGCTAAACCTAGAGGCGGCATCGCTAAACGATTTGTTCCTAAGGCTTCTAAAAATGTGAAAAGAAAGGCTGAAGAAGTTTTCAGATCTTCAAAAAAGAAAAAATTTGCAGTTGAAGAACCTAAGTCTAACTCGGATTTTGGTACAATGGTTGAGAATGACAACTATGAGGACAGTAGTGCCTAGGCTAGTGATGATGTTGAATCTAGTGAAGAAAAAATTGATAGTGGAGATGAGAAGAGTAGTAGAGATACCCGAGATACTAGAGATGAGGATGATGATCCCCTTTCCTTGCCAATTTGTGCAAGAGAAATCTCTGATAAGTTGTATAATCTAACGACATGGATGGATGAGTTAGGATCGTTTCCAACGAAAATTTCTGTGGAGCAAGAATGACTCTTTATCATGATTTTAGAAGACTTTTAGTTTAAGAAAAAATTTACAATGACTTTAAAGGTACTTGTTTTGTACACTTAAGGCATATTCCAGAATATTTCAAGTTCAATGGACACATGGTCCATTATATGTTGCTGCGACGTTTGAAAGATGATAAAAAAAATTGCATGAGATAAGGACAAGCAGACTTATCATTCACACAGAACCACATCGCATGCAATTTATTTTTATCATTTTTCAAACGTCGCAGCAACATAAAATGAACCATTTGCCCATTGAACTTCAAATATTCTGAAATATGTCTCAAGTGTCTAAAACAAGTACCTTTAAAGTCATTGTAATTTTTATCTTGAACTAAAAGTCTTCTAAAATCATGATAAAGAGTCATTCTTGCTCTCACAGAAATTTTCGCTATAAACGATCCTAACTCATCCATCCATGTCGTTAGATTATACGACTTACCAGAGATTTATCTTGCACAAATTGGAAAGGACAAGGGATCATCATCCTCATCTCCACTATCTCGGGTATCTCTACTACTCTCGTCATCTCCACTGTCAGTTTTTTCTTCACTAGATTCAACATCATCACTATCCTGGACACTATTGTTCTCATAGTTGTCAATCTCAACCATTGTATCAGAATCCGAGTTAGACTTAGGTTCTTCAACTACAATTTTTTTCTTTTTTGAAGATCTGGAAACTTCTTAAACCTTTCTTTTCTTATTTTTAGAAGCTTTAGGAACAATCGTTTAACGATGCCGCCTCTAGTTTTAGCCATATTGTACTATATACAAAAACATAATTTTCATATCAAAATATCGACCACTAGTCTATTAACACAAACATAGTAATGCTAAAAAAATATGCAAAACAAGTACTAGTTCCAACAAAAATCGACAATGCCATTGACATAAACACCATTAAAGTCGACCAAAATACAGTAAGAACTATCAAATTGATGGGTCAGATAAACATAAAAAATCAAAAATTTCTACGCATTATCCAACGCAAAACATTAGTAATGATTTCAAATAAAAAGCATGAACTAAAACGGGTGAGATTTTCAGAACTTTAAGCAAACATCTAAACTTCGCTACACTATCGCAATAAATAAATCAAATAGGCTAATAGTTATTGAAAACACGATTAAACTTACTTCAGCCGAAGAAGATTGAAAAAGATCCAACTGAACTTGGGAAGAAGATTGAAAAAGATTCAACTGAACGTGGGAAGAAGATTGATAATAGACAAACTCCACTTCGTTTTTCAGGAACGATAATAGAATCTCTTTTTTCTTTATGTTTTCAATAATGGAAGATGGAAGACTTGTTGGAGAATGATCAGTTTTATGGAGGTTGATGATTTCGATAAAGTAGGTTTATGGAAGACGAAGAGTTCTCTGATAACGTGTTCTGAGGTTTCCTCGGAAAATGTTTACCCTATTTTATTAAATATTTTTTATATTCCTTGGGATTGTAATTTAATTTTTTTGAGAGATGAATTTATTTAATGTTGAAGTGTTGGGATGAAAATGATATTTTATATATTTGTATTTTTATCTCCAAGTTCTTAAAATGATGAAAAGACCCATGACCCCACAACCCAACCCCACTTTTTCACTTTTTCTAACCCTAGTCCTAAAATTAAATCAAAAAGAAATTAAATGGCTATTGTTCAAATTAAGTTTTGGGGGTGTCTCCCATGTCAATTATTCTCAAGTAGCTTGGATAATATCAATTAATGAAAACTATATGACTAATGTAAATCATTGATTTCTTACACAATTGGAAGACTTATTCATAAGCTATGTATGTGTTTGACATAGCAATAGTTAGGTTATTATCTTGTTTCTTTTAAATAAATTGTAGCAATCAGCTTAAAATAATTTGTAACTTTTTCTTCATCTTCTGTACTTTAACTAATCAGAGTGAAGTAGCACTTGTTGATACAACTGACATGGCAAGATATATTATAAAATTTTAATAACAAATGAGAGCAGTAAATACAAATAATTGAAATTGTATAAATTTCACAAATTGCAAATGTATTGAAATAAAATATACATGTATTTGAATTTGTTTTTGTTGTTCGTGATGTAAAAATGATGGATATTTTTACGTTCGACGTACTATGATCAAGTTTGGGGAAGGCTGTTATCAGGTGATAGAGTAGCTCTAGCGCTACTCAACTATTTCTATCAGAAAATCGAAGTAATAGTAGAGGCAAGAGATGGAGGTGTGTGTCTATTGCAATTGATCATTCTAAGTGTAAAGTAACTTGTTATTGGTAATAAGTTAATCAAACAATCTATTCATCTTAAATTTTGTGCAAATATGATGTAGTTTGTACAATGTTATGCGGATAATGGAAAGTGAGAGGTACAATTATGAGGACTTTGTATACTATTTGTATAGGAAGAGTGTAGATGCAATTGGTCAAAGGCATATTTTAGCTCAATTTTCTTGTTTGATCACTTGGGGACGAGCAATGAATAAATTAATATATATTATAACGAACCGGTTTGGTCGTTATGAGTAAGTCAATAGTAAAAGAATTTAGGCCAGAAAACATTTTAGGTAGCGATTTATAAATTTTAAGTTAAGCCATCCACATACAAAATCTGGGTTAGGTGAGGTCTAGGGTCATCCGGGAATGGGTGAAGTGTAATATTTAGACTTGGTGGAGTTAATCATGTAGCCAAGACATTAAGAAGTTCATAGGGCTTTATGGAATCGATCCAAGTAGGTAAAACTCCCGGAATTGATCTTGGCATGGATGGAATATGTTGGAACGTCAAGGGAAGAGGTTGTGTTGTGAAAATTTGGCCTTTTTTTCTTCAGAAATCTGAGTCTCTGAAATTTTTCCTCTCTCGCTATAGCGGGTGGTGCATGTCCAACTATAACATTGTGTAGACCGCTATAGAGAGGTAAGTTTCGCTATAACGGCACCGCTATAGTAGGGTGAAATGGAATTTTATGTATAAATAACCCCAAAAGACCCTAATTTCTACACTTTTGTTCTTGTAGTTGGATGGGGCAATTTTGGAAAATTTGCATTTTTTTTCATGAAGTTCGTCGGTAAAGGTAAGATTTTAACACTCCAACTTTATGCATTTATTCTTAAGCTTTAGAATCTAGGTTATTTCTCTTGAAGGGGGGGGGGGGGTGGATGGTGGCATGATTCCATTGTGGAAAAAGTCGTAAGTTGGGGAAGATAATCATATATTGGTCGGGGGTTAGGATTGGTTGGTAATTCGGATAAATTATAGGTTATTAGTGATTGTTGTTACTTTTATTATTTATTTTAGACCAAGAACAAGTCAAAAGGCATTTTGCAAGGGAAAATCTCAAATTCTTTAGAGTTTTCAAGAGACTTGATTCGAGGTAGGTGATAGTTGTATGTTTTCTATTTATGTACGTATGTATGTCTACTTTGTAGTTTCGTTGATGCAATGCATGGTAGGAAATACTTAGGGAGACATATGCAATGACATCATGTTGATAGTCTCATGCAATGGACTTGTTATTGTGACTTGTGGTTTTCAAGTGGTATTGTTTATT
Organism: Solanum raphanifolium; assembly: GCA_036250405.1. Taxonomy (NCBI): domain Eukaryota; kingdom Viridiplantae; phylum Streptophyta; class Magnoliopsida; order Solanales; family Solanaceae; genus Solanum; species Solanum raphanifolium. The sequence continues at coordinate 33,819 of JAJOOE010014466.1, forward strand.
ATTAATGATTGTTTGTGATTGTTGGTTGGCTTGAGTACCATGCCGTTACACTAACTATGGATTACTCTGGTACCATCACAGTAGGCTAACTATGTATGGCTAGGGTACCACACATGTACACTAATAGTTTGGGTTTGGATTCCATGAAAGGACCAGATATGTGATTATGGTTCCATAAGTGAACCGGACATTTGCATTATGATCATGTGGGACATGCATCCAGGTATTATTGTTTTATGACATGTGACAGAGAGTCCATGTGGTTGATAATTGTTGTTATGTGTATTGTTCTGTGTTACTGCTTTGTGGTGAACTGTTTACATTCATATCTTAGATTGACCATGTGATCCTACTAGTACACTATGATTATGTATTGATATTACACATGTTCTTTTCCTTATTGAGTACAAGATATCTTCCAACGGCTGATCCAAGATGTCAGTTAAGGGACGTCTAACTCAGAATCTAAGAGTGAGTTACATCTTTCAGGCTTCCATGGGTTCTTCTACCTCTTCTTGTCCATCTCTTCGGGCACATATATTAGACATTAGTTTCATGTTTAATTTCGGGGTCACATCCCCAGTATTTATTATTAGAGTTTTGGTATGATGATTTTCAGTTCTTAGGGGTTGTTTTTCTACATTGAGTTTATGGGGACTCAGTCCTTAGTTATTGAACTTGTTATATTTCTTACATGATGGACTTTGTTTTATAAACGGTGTTTTAGGTCTCTTGGGTTAGCAGTTGGTTCTCCCATTAGGTGGTTAAGTGTGGATGTCCCTCACAATGGTCTGGATAATGACACAACGCCTGGGTGAAGAAGTTGAGGTGATGTTACTACTAAAAATATGCTAAAAAATGACAAACGATGTTGCTCCAAAAAGCGACGCCATTTGCCACACTATCTGTCGCTTTTATAATAAAAACAATTATTTTTAAAATTATTTTACAAAAAGCGACGGACAGTGTCGCTTCAAAAAAACGACGTCATTTGCCACACAGTTCGTTGCTTGTAAATAAAAATAATCATTTTACAAAGAGCGACGGACAGTGTCGCTTCAAAAAAATGACGTCATTTGCCACACAGTTCGTTGCTTGTAAATAAAAATAATCATTTTACAAAGAGCGACGGACGGCATCTCTTAATCCGTTGTTTTTTTTCCTGGATTTTTGCGCTATATATATATATAACTAATAGTTACTCCCTCCGTCCCTTTTTAGTTGTCCACTTTAGAAATGGCACACAGATTAAGGCAACAATGATTAGCACAGTAAAGTTACAATTTTACCCTTATGACAATTTTTCACTTCAAAATTACATTCACTTATTTGAATTCAAGTGAAATAAATTGGAGGGAAACAACATACACTTTTACAATTTTCAAGAAGTGTAAATAAGGGTATAATAGGAAAAAATTTGTTGTCCTTTCTTGATTTGTCAAAATGGACAACT